>CAUYQG010058546.1:0-26505 GCA_963574415.1 Tarsius wallacei | reverse complement strand
CCCTTCCCCTATCCCTCCCACCCCCCCATCGTTTCCCACCACTGTCAGTCATTTTCTTGTGGTAATACGTTGGATGATCAAGGTCTACTATATGAGTGAGAACATGTGATACTCAGTTTAAAATAAAAATTTTTTTAAAGGAAAAAAACCTTGTAATTATATGAGAAAAGAAGAAAACTCTCAAATTAGTTATCTTAGCCTTCATATTAAGAATCTCATAAAAATGAGAAAATGAAATGCAAAAGAAGCAAAAAAAGTACAGAAAATTAAAAAATAATCAACGAAATAGAAAGTCAGAAAGATACTAGAAAAAGGAATGAAACCAGAAGCATGTTCTTTGAGACCAATGTAACTTCTAGCTACATCAAGCAGGAAAGGAAGTACAGAGACAACTATCAATACCAGGAATGAGAAAGAAAATATTAGTATTGATTCTACAGCTATTAAAAAGAGAAACAGGAAAGTATTTTGAACATTAATCCAATAAATTCAACAATTAGATGACATTAACAAATTTTTTAAAAAACACAAATCACCAAAACTCACTCAAGAAGAAATAGATAATCTGAATAGCTCTCTATATATACTTTTTTTTTTTTTTTTTGAGTTGGAGTCTCATTCTCGTTTCCCAGACTGGAATGCAGTGGCACGCTCACAGCCTCCGCAGCCTTCTGGGCTTCGGCAATCGTTCTGCCTCAGTCTTTCAAGTAGCTGGAACTACAGGCATGTGCCACCATGTCCGGCTAATTTTTTGATTTATTGTAGAGATGAGGTCATGCAAGATTGCCCAGGCTGGTCTCAAACCCGTGAGCTCAGGCAATCCTCTCACCTCAGCCTCCCAAAGTGCTGGAATTATAGGCGTTAGCCACCGTGCCCAGCTGAAGTATTCTTAAAAAACAAAAACTCTTCATGCCTAAATGACTTCACTGTTATATTTAATGAAACATTTAAAAAACAAATAACACCAATTCTTCACAAACTTTCCCAGAATTTGAAGAAGAGGTACTACTCCCCAACTCGTTTTATGGGACCAACATTACTCTGATACCACAACCAAGACATGGCAAGAAAACTATAAACCAATTCCTATCCTAAACATAGATACAAATATTTTAAACAAAACTTTAACAACCAAATTCAACAACGTAAGAATTGTATAAAAAGGACAAATATATAACACCCAATTTGTGTTTCTCTTAATAATGCAAGATTGGTTTAAAATTCAAAAATTAATCTATGTAATTCACCATATTAACAGACAGAAAAAGAAAAAACTATAATATCAGTAAATGCAAAAAAGATTTAGAAAATTCTCAGTAAACTAGAAATAAAAAGGAACTTTTTTGACCTAATAAAGTGCAACTGTATAAAACTATCAATAATATCATTATTTATACTGATATGGTGAAAGGCTGAATGTTTTACACAAGAATAGGAGCAAGGTGTAGATATTTACTCTCACTGCTTCTATTGAACTTTTACTGAAGGTTCTAACCAGTGCAATGAGACAAAACAAAGATTCAGATTAGAAATAAAGGAATTAAACTAATTGTCTTTGTAGAAAATTCCATACAATCTACCAAAAAATTTACTAGAATTAATTAGTGAGTTGAGCAATGTTCCATGATACGAGATCCATACACAATATCCAATTGTATTTCTATGTACTAGAAATGAAATGAAAAATTAATACTATGTACAATAGTGTAAAAAATATATGATATTTAAGGATAAATTTGACAGAATATGTGCAAGACTTTCACACTGAAAACCACAAACCATTATTGAAAGAAATTAAAGAAAACTTAAAAAAGACAAATATGCTATTTTTCTGAATTAGAACACATGATATTGTTAACATGTCATTTTCCCATAAGTTATCCATAGATTCAATGTAATCTCAATCAAAATATCAATAGAAAACAATTTTTAAAAAGAAGACTAAAGTTGGGAAACAAACACTACTTGGTTTCAAGATTTATTATAAATTTACATCAGATGGGTGGATGGAATTGAATAGAAAGTACTACAGAAATAGATCAACATATATATTGACAATTGACAACTGATCTTTATCAAAGGTTCAAAGGCAATTCAAGGGTGAAAGGGTAATATTTTCAACAAACTGTGACATGACAGTTAGATATCCATGTGCAAGAAGAAAAGAAAAACAAAGAATGCTAACTCATGCCTCACTGAAAAAAAATAGCTTTCATGCTGGGACTTAAAGTATGGGAGAGTCAGTCATGCAAAGAGGTAGGGGAGAGGCATCCCAAGCAAAGAGAACAGCAAGAGTTGGGATGTTTAAAGAAGTGAAAAGTCATTGTGGATAGAGCCAGGAAATAAGAGACAGAGATAGAGGCAGAAAGACAGAGACAAGATAAAGCAGCACTTGAAATTTGTTCTGGGTGCAGTAGGAAGATATTGATGTTTTAATTTGAGAGGTGAGACAATTTGTTTTATATTTTCATCATCTACTGGATTGCTCCCACAAGTGTACAATAATAATCTTTCTCCTATTTTTAAAATGTCAACAAACAAACCAAATAAAACAATGAAAACCCTTATCTTGATCATATTCCACTGCTAGCTCCTAAACCAGTTCATGTTTCCCTTTCACAGCAATGATCTGCAAAAGGGATTCCTAATCACATTTTTTGAAGAGATGTGGGAAGAGATGTCCATTCCTCTCCTCCCATTCTTCCTGTATATCTTGCTTTTAAGTTTTTTATTATGAAAACTTTCAAATGAATTTAAATAATAGAATAGCAAAATAAACCCCCATGTACTCATCACCAGCTTCAACAATTATAAACTTTATGATCTATAATTCTTGTTTCATCTATAACGCTGCTCACTCCCCTGCCACACACAGGATTATTTTTAAGTCAATCTTTGATATCATATCATTTTGTCCCATAAGTATCTAAAAATAAGGGCTTTCTTTAAAACATAATCACAATATAATTTCACCTCAAAACATTGACCATAATTCCCTAATATCACCAAATAGTTAATCAATGTTCAATTTTCCCAATTATCTCAGAAGTAATTTTTACAATCTATTGTTTGATTTAAATGAAGTCCATGCTTGCATTTGCTTGTTATAGATCTTAAATAGGATGACTTTATAATGTATTGTCCAAACTGGGACATAACTGAGAGTAAAAGGGAGCATTAATGATAATTATGCCAGAAAATAAGCATAAACCATGATAATCACAAGCAAGTTGGAGGACATAATAACCATATTCCTAAATCTGTTTGATCTACATAATTTCCCTTTTTCTTTACTTCCTCCTCTTTCCCCACTCCCAACCCCATGGCAACATATTTGTTGAAGGAATCTGTCCCTTTTTCTAATTTCCCAGTCTGGATTTTGCTGATTGTATCCCCTGTTGTTCCTCTCTTACATGCAGTTTCTAAAACTAGCAGATAGATCCAGAAGCTAAATCTGATTCAGGTTATTTTCTTTTGGTGTGTGTGTGACACTTCATAGGTGTTCCATTCCTTTCTTTTTTAAACCCACACAAAACAGTCTTTCCTCTCAGTCTTCCAACAAAACTTCTGTCAAGCTTCTCTGCCTCTATTGCTAAACCCAATCTTCGTCTTATTCAACTTATCAGCTAATGACTTGCTTCTGGTCAATGCCCTTTTTCACTTGGATTTTTTTAAACCTGACATCTTCTGCTTCTCCAGCTTCACTATTTTCTCCTGCTTAGACTCTTTTCTGAGTTTTCCTCTTCTCTCTAGTCTCTTAATTTGGAATACTCTTAACACTTGATTCACTTTTTATTTTTCCATAGCATTTATCATCATTTTGCCTGTTTTACATATTTCTACATTCTGGTCTTTTCTTTCTACATTCACTTCCTTGATGATCTCATCCAGTCTCCTGGCTTTAAATGCCCTGTCTCTGCTGACAACTTCCAGTTTAAGACTCTTCCAGAACTTCAGACTTTCATAGTGCACTGCCCACTCAACATCTCCATTCTGATGTCTAATAGGTATATCAAAGTGAACATCAAGACTAAAACTCTTGCTCTTCCCACTAAATTCATTCTTTCTCAATCTCTTCTGTCTGATTGTATGACAACCCCATTTTTCCTGGTTGCTCAGTCCTAAAACCTTGCAGTCATCTTTAACATCTCTCATTAACAACCCATATCCTATATCAAATCCATCAGAAAATCTTTGTTGAATCTACTTGCAGGATATATCCAGAATCTAGCCACTACCTGTACCTTTAACACCTTGGCCTAAGCCTTCATTATCTCTCCACCTAGATTACTGAAATAACCTCCTAATTGGTCTTCTCACTCTATTCTTACCTTATAGCATTTATTCTCAACACAACTGCCAAGGTAATCCTTTTAAAATGTAAGTTATCTTGTGTGATGACCACCAAACCTGGTGATTTGAACTGGTGGTGAACTCCAGTGGTTCATCCTTCCATTTAGAGTAAGAGTCGAAGTTCTAACTATTTCCCCCAAGGCTCTACGTTCTCTTTCATGTTAACTCTGACCTCTTCTCCTCCTGTACTCCTCACCCACTCAGGCTTTCCTGATGTTTCTCAAACATATCAGATACATTCTCATCTTAAAGACACTTACTCTAGCTGTTCTTCTCGTCTGGAACATTTTTTCTTTCAGATGTCCACTGGCTAACTGTCCCATGAAAAGAACACCTTCTCATTAAGACTTATACATACCTATTTAATATTAGATCATCACTACCCCAGCACTCCTTAGCCCCCTTACCTTGCTTTACTTTAATTTTTCCACAGCATTTTCATCATATAACCTATTCTATATTTACTTAAGTTATTATGTGATTGTTTACTGTCCATCTTCCTCTGCTAGAATATATAAGCTATTCAAAGGCAAGGTTTGTTTTGCTCCCTGATGACTTCCAAGGGCCTTGAATAGCCTGGTCTATGGTGACCCCTTCATGTACTCAGTTAAATGTTTGCTGAGTTAATGTTGAATAAATGACAAATTACTCTTAATACTATGTGAGTATTGGATTTCAGAGGGCAAGTATTTAGGAAGTGATTGCAATAGTTTAGTTGAATAGCACATGTAGTCTGGTCTAGGACTGGTAGTAGCATGATGGAAAAAGGTGGCAAACTCAAATGTAGTTTGGAGATGTTTATGATGATAGATTAGATGAGGGGTTGTGAGACAGAAGAAGAGAAAGAATCAAGAATAATCTAGAGATTTCCTGGATGATTGGGGGGCTGGTTATGCTATGGGATGGTTAAGAGGAGGGTAAAACAGATTAAGAGTAGATCAAGGATCCACATTAAATGGTAAATCTGAGATAACTGTGAGCCATCTAAAAGGAAATTTAGAGCAGGTGATCAGATCAGATTGTCAAATTATAAATTTGAGTATATTTGGAAAGTATACAATCATCAATATAAGAATAGCATGTAAGTCTACAGGAATGGGTAAAGAGTAGAAATATTTTTATCACTTCCTGAGAGAATTTTATTTTTCTTCCTGGGTCAGAGTAAAGGATACTGAGGAAAAACAAAAACAGTAATGTGGAAGAAAAGCAGAAAGAAGTAGCATAGTAAAAGCTAAGAGACAAAAGTGTTTTAAAAAGTTGTCAAGTATGCAATGGTTTTGGTAAAACAGGCATCATTTGCAGCATCATTAGTGGAGGCAATTTCAGTGGAGCCATGGGGATGGAAGTCAAATTACATTCCAGTATATCAGTAAGTCTCCTTGGAATGACATTGCAGCAGGAAGTAAATTTCTCATAATCTTTCAATCAAATCAAGTCAACCCAATTACACATTTATCCACTCAAAAGTAACAAAGCAAGTAATGTGGGTCCAAGTTGCCTTTTGAATCTAGAGAGCAGGGTAGGTATGTTGGGCTAGCAGTAGCATCAAGTGGTACCCTCTTAGCATCATGGAATCTAAGGAGTGGAGAGAATATCAAAGGAACATCACAGAGAGAAAATGCATGGCATGCACATCTATTCAAATCAATCATTATCACTCCATCCTCAAGAGCCTGAATAGTGTCCAAGGCCCACAGTGCTCCAGGAAGCTCTTAAAGTCAATCACACTTGGCATAGGGATTGAGCCCATTTGCTATCCCTACCCCAAATCCCATTCCAGTTTCATTTCCTTGTCTAATCTCTATTTCACCTCTAAAGATCAGAAGCAATCATTGACTTTCTGCTTCAACAGAGGTAGAGAACCTCTGTGTTCTTCAGGTTGAATCAAAAACTGATTCTAACTACCTCCCACTCCTTGCAAGCTACTGGAACCCCACAACCACCATAATCTTTTTTATCACCACATGTCAACCTTTCCGATATTTGAAGACAGCTATTATGTTTCCCCCGAAGTTTTTCTTCTTGTAGAAACAACTTCAGCATCTTTATCAAAGGTTCCTAATATTACATGGTTTCTAGTCACGTACCACTTCATTCACTTTTATCAGCACTCCCATTTGCCTGAAAAACATGTATGTCCCCACTGCCACCTTCCACCACCATGCTTTACATGCTCAGGTTTATCTAGAAAACTAGAATGCTGGCTCTAAATGACAAACAGAGAAAAGTATCTGTTTCTAACTAAAGTTTAGTCCTAGCTACCAGATGCTAGAAGTTTTCCTCCAAGGAGAGTGGGGGAGTAAGAACAAGTCTAAAGGGCTCCAAAATCATGCAAAGCAGGCGTATGTTCCAGCTGTGGGAACTCTAGCAGTCTAACTACTGAGCAGAACAGATGATTCATTCCCAGGACGTTTTTCCCTTGGGCCATGTGGATTTTTGAGTTGAGATATCTAGCAGAATAAAAATAGGTTCTGAATAAAATTACAGCATATTGAAGATGAATAAATTTTGCTCTAACAGTCTAATAAAGCATACTGCATTATCCTTTAGCCAAATTTTACACAAAAGAAACACTTCAACTCCCCCCTTAAGCATTTCAGAGAAAAAATTTGATTTTTCAGGTTTCTTGAGTTCCTTTATTAGAGCAATATGGGGAGTTGATCAAAACAAAAGAATTATATTGTATTTCTAAATAGATTTTTAACTCTTTAGGGGAAAGAGTAATTTTCTTCTTGTATTTTACCTAGATATGCTTATTAACATAAAAATAAACAACGAATAAATGAAAACATACTGTAAGTCTAGGAAATGTTTTAAACTTTTAGTTATTTTTCATCATCTTTATTACTGGGTCATTACTGAGTCTACAGAAACACCAAAAAATTTCAAACTGTTCTTTGGAAATGCATCTCTCTCATGTAGCCCCCTGATACAAGCAGCTTATATGAATCATATTGGAAAGCATGAGGTCTGCTATTTGCAAAATACAAGATGAAGATCTCATTTCTTTACCTGATCTTCCCTCTCTCGTCTTTCTTGTCTTTGCTGGTACCGTGTTATGATCAATAGCAGTTTTTCTTAAATAATATTCTATTACTCAGAAATCTCAACTGTAGCCATCTATCTACAGAACTTCATGAATGTTTTAGTTGATTTAGGTTGAGAGTTTGTTTTCCAGTTTTTTTTTGTTTTTTTATTTTTATTTTTTTGGAGTTGGAATCTCACTCCGTCGCCCAGGCTGGAGTGCAGTGGCATGCTCACGGCCTCCCTGGCATCAACCTGCTGGGCTCCCGCGATCCTTTCGCCTCAGTCTCCAAAGTAGCTGGAACTACAGGCTAATTTCTTGATACAGTGTAGAGATGAGGTCTCCCCAAGTTGCCTAGGCTGATCTTGATCCCCCTGGCTCAGGCAATCCTCTCTCCTCGGCCTCCCAAAGTGCTGGAATTATAGGCTTGTGCCCCCGCGCCCGGCCTTGTTTTTTTTTTTTTTTACTCTTTCTTTATTCAGTGCTTAACCACATTGTTTCAGTTTCCAGGAAGTCTTCTCATTTCCAGTAATAAGAGAGAATGACGTTGCACTGCCTTAAATCCCATACCTTATAAGGCACAGTTCTGCTGGTCGTATCTAAAGCTTAAGATTCATAAAGCTTCTTGCGTAAGAAGTTGTCAAAATAACATTGGCAGTGGTTGAGTAATTTTAAAAATTAAATTAAAATACTTCCTAAGGAGGAGTTTAGCGAATCTTGGCTTTAATATTTCTGAGAAAAATACTTTTCAAAATGAAAAACCCTTTGGATCAAGACATTTTCAAACTATGGGCAAGAATCTAGAAAAGGATTTGTTATACTTTCAAAAACACAAGGATATAAAGCAAAGAATACTGTTTCTTTTCAAGTAAATAGAGTCTGGACCTTACTCACATGAATTGCTACATCTCCTCACCTGTGACCGGTAGACTCTTGGGTAAAAGCTTTTGTATTATATTCTTTAATGCTGCAAAGAAAAAGATACTTTGTCAGCTGGCTTTTTCTTCTAATTTCAGGACATTCACTCCAGTTATATCAGTATTTTTCGTGGTACTGGTTATAAAACCATATATGTGTATGTGTGTGAATATGTACGTATCTATTTGCATTGACCCTTGTGAGATGTGAGATTCTTTTCTTGCTACTTTATGAACCAAAGCGGATCATGCCTTTTCCTTAAAATTAAGCCAAAGAGAATCATAACATTTTAATGCTGCAAAGTTCCCCAGAGATCAACATCTTTATTTTACAGATGAAGTGAATGAAGCCCAGAGGTTAAATGACTAGGCAAATATTATAGAGTGCGATTTAAATGGCTTTGCAAGCCTCAAAGCAGCTTATTCATTGACCTGCAATGACCCTGGTCCTCTCCCACCTGGATTAAAATTAACACCAGTCTCTCAATACCTGGCACTTAAAGCATTTTTATAAATTAATCAATAGGGATTAGGTAAGTCAAATCATTGTTCTCTTATGGGCATTGTTAAAATTGGGACTGGAATGAAGAAAAATTATCAGTTAAGCATAATTTGTCTTTGGTGTTCCATTCCACATCTTTCTCATCTTCTTACTTTTTTCTTTTGCTACCTTAGAAGTTTATTTATCTTCTGAAGTCGACTCCTTGCACTGCTCCTACTGGAGTTTTTAATTCCCAGCAGTGACCCAAATCTTTCTATGTTTATTCACTAACTAGGCAAATTTATTTAATCGTGTTCTATTCATCAATGTAACCAAGCTATACTGTGGTAAACTGCAATCTAGAGACCACAACCATTTTTTTCTAGTTCTTCAAAACACTCACTGACCTGTAACATCTTGGCATTTTAAGTACTGCAGCATGAATAGGATGGGATAAGGTTCCCCACATCTCGTAGCTTTAAATACTGGCCCTTAAATGGAGACATTCTTCTAGAACAGCAATGACTCCTACCTGTATATGTTTCTTCCCCAAACTCAGAGCCCCAACAGTGCAGTTATTTTCTTTGTTTTACAACTATCCCTAGTTGTCTAGCTGTCTCCCATCAGAACCTATCCATACCTTTTTCTCCTTGACATTCTCCTGTGTCAATGGCAAGGCTTTAAGTAAGGAGCATTTGTTCTTGTGAACTCCTTCTCTGACTAATCTAATGACCTCTATCTTAAATTAGTCCCCCCTTATCCACAGTTTCACTCTCCATAGTTTCAGTTTCCCCAACTCAAAAATATTAAGATGTTTTGAGATACAGCACATACACATTCACATAACTTTTATTACAGTATATTGTTACAATTGTTATTTTATTATTGGTTAATATCAATTTTTTATTGTCATGATTAGTTATTGTTGCTACTGTGCCTAATATATGCTAATTTATAAACTAAACTTTATCATAGATATGTATGTATTGGAAAAATATAGTATGCATAGGCTTTGATACTGTATATGGTTTCAAGCCTACACGGGGGAGCTTGGAACATGCAGATAAGGGGAGTCTACTGCGTGTCATTTATTCTTTCTCACATTATGCTTTGTTTTGTTTTGCTTTGCTTTTTAAAGTCAACTGAAATTTCTTGATTGTAATAATGTAGACAATTATTCTCACTCTGTAACAATTATAAGAATCATTATAATAACATTTCCTTAATACTTCCTATTTATCAGACATTTAGCTAAACAAACACTTTACATGCTTTGTCTCATGTAATTATTTCAACAACACTCTGGCATATATGCTATTAATATGTCCTGATTTGTTGATGTGGAAACTGCTCATGGGATCTTAGGCAAATTATTTACCTTTCTGGGTCTCTCTAAAATGAGAATGATAATAATATCTACTGCATTGAGGATTTTTGTAATCCTCATGTTTATTACGGAGCCTAAATTATAGTAAGTGCTCTATAAATGTTAGCATTTATTGAGTACCTTGGCCTAGATCATATGGCTAGCAAGTGGTAGAGCCAGGGAGCAAAGCTAGGCAGTTAACCTCCAGAGACATACCCTGATGTCTAAAATGGTACTCATTAAGCACTTTAAATCATGGTTAGTATGGAATACCATCAGTCTACCTTCTGAAGCATAAATATAACTATCTGCTTACAGTTTGCTTTTCCCAATGAACTTCAAGTTTGACGCTTTAAATTTTGTTTTTAATTTTGCTATCTCCTTTAACAAATTAAGATTCTGCAGTACTTTTGCATTTATCTAACACATTCATTATAATTGCTGACATAAACATGTTGTCAAAGACAAACTAAGTCAGTTCAAAACAAAATTAACCAAGGATGTTTGTTTGTAAACTTGCAACAAGAAAATTCATCTTTTGTTTCAGCAAGGTATCAAAGTTTTAGAAAGGCAACTTGAGCTTTATAGGGGAAGTACTGAGACAGTCTCTGTTTGGCAAATATTTTATCAAGGTGGAATTTTTAGTAAAGTGGTAAAGAAAGTAGAAGAGACTTTCTAATCGGTCCAGATAAATTGGCAGTTCTTTCTTCACTATAAAAAGACAAGCAACAGTATGGGGACATTTCAAAATGAGGATGAATTGCTTGATGTTTGGGGTAGAAGATTTTCTAGGCCAGCCACTTCCTGGAATGAGTGGTTTTGATGGTGACTACTATGGTAAATCATTTCTCAATGTTCCTAAGTGATCCTCATCAGAACCCTGTAGAGATGACAGGGCAGCCATCATTACTACCTCCACTGCTGGTAAGGAAACTTTGGCTGATGAATTAAGGTTTCCTAAGGACACATAGCTATTAAAGAGAAGAACCTGGACTAGAACCTGGATTTTCTCGTTCCCTGTTCTTTATTAGTTCTGCCATGTCACATTGATTCCACACCTCTTTTTGCCAATTTGGACATGTTTTGATTAAAAGAAAACTAGCACTCTTTTATTTAATATAGAATCAAAGGATATTTTCACCATGTACTAGAGAAATGGTTTTGAAATAGTTTTGCCCCCACCGATCATTAGAAGGAAGTTTATGTTCAGAATGTGAAAGCTGCATGCAATGTTATTTAGTTTCTCCTAGTGACCTCTCAAAGAAAGATTTGCTAATCTAAATGATCTTTTGCCTCCTCTAAATATCTCTTACAATCACATGCAAACTGTGCAAGCATTATCCATTTTATACATATATGTATTTTATGCATAAGATGTATTTTTTTAATCATTCACCTTTTCTAAGACTTATTCTGCACTTATTTCTTCTTTGACAGCTAAAGCCATTGAATGAAAAGAAATCTTTCTTATAACAAAATGGTGAAGTAGTCAAATGCATAAGGACTTTTTTCCTGCACATACAATCTCTTCTCCATTTTTGTAAAGGCTAGCCTTAAGCAATTTTTCCTTGCTCAAAAATAGCATGACATAGTGGAGCACCCTGAGTGGATTGAGGTCATTTTGGTGCCTAAGCAGCAGAACAAGCACCAGGCAACTTGCATAACTGGTTTTAGGGAATACCTTGAAAATACATCTGCAGAGTTTATATTCTAAAACTTTCTGTAAGTGTCTATCAGCTTTAGTAACTGTAGAAGAAAATGCAGTTCTTGGGTCACCACAATCTCCATTACTTCATCCTCTTTCTCTCCCCTACCTCTAGCCTCATCAGTGTGAAAATTATTGATGCCAGCAAATGAATTTAAAGTATTAAAGGAACATTTCTAAGAAAATAGTATCCATTTTCATTACTGAAATTAGTGGTAATTACCAAAATCCATCATTAGTAATTCAAATACAGTTTCTGAAGGTGGCAAAAACAATGCAGGTTAAGATTTAAATCAAAAATCTACAAAGGAAGGCTAGTATAAATACTCTGAGGGTTATTTTTTAACTTGATTGCTTATTTTTTAGAAAGGAATATGGTTTATAGTTTGCGATTAGCATGCATCAGAGAACAATAAAAAAGATAATTTCAAAGTAGCAAGACTATAAAGGCAAGCTAAAGCTTTTCTATGATTGATGTGAATTGTATGGGGAAGGGAGAAAAGACCAATGAGCTACCTATTCCTGAGGCTGTGCTTAGTTTGCTGCTGAGAGAAACAAGTCAAACACTGAGGTCAAGGCATTCCAAAGAGGGAATGTGGCTGCTGAGAAGTGCTTTAATTTCAAGCTAAATTTTTTGTGGGCTCATGGAAGCAAAGTTAAGGGTTAGTGATAAAGGTAATGAATTATTCCTTAGGTATTTGTCTCTATACTTTCTTCTAAATTATCATCATTAAAATAATGATAGTTTAATACTATTTGAGCTCACCTGCTCAACGGCTTCTATTTTATATAAAATAAAAATACATAGAAAAATGATGATTGAGTCGTGGAGTCACAAAAAGAGCACTATGACTTAGAAATCTCAGAGAACAGTTCTAGAATGTATGCCTTTCTTTTTGGATGTAAAAGCAGTAGAAACTCTTATCACCCAGTGGCAGTGTATCTAGGTAGCAGAGTAATCTTTTTGAAAAATGATAGCGACTTCTTGAATGTAGCATCTGAAGACATAAAATGATGTTTAATAAATTGCCAAGACATATTTTTTTTGCCTGGGTTGAATTACAATATGGCTGTCTGAGGTTTGGTTTTTTCCCAAAAATTATTTAAATCTGAGCGCATCATTGTACTAACTAAGCCTAAAGCTTTCAAGTTCTATTATTTAACTTAGGTGAGAACTACAAAATTATTTGAGGGTCAATTTGCAGAGCAGTTAATTGGATAAGTAAACAGCTACCTAATTTAATACCTATGAAAATTCAAGTAAAAGGGTTGTGAAATGGGTAATTTGATTATTTCATTCATTTTGTAACTAACCTGAATGGGCCATGTGGCCCATATATTTATTACTCAATGATCAGTCATTAAGACAAGCAAGAAAATAATGAATATTGGACTCGTATAAAGCTTGTCATATAATATTAACCATTGGGGCTTCCACTATTGACCAAAAAAAAAAAAAAATCGAGGTCTTTGAGTTCTTTCTTCTTTGTTACTTTTCCTATACCAAAAAAAAATTCCAGATTTCAAATTAGGACTCAGCTATTGGAGGTCTAAAATTAGGGCTAAATTTTTGGCTTCCCATTAATTTTTGGCCATCCTTTCCAAAAATAAATTGCAGACCAAACACAAGAAAAAGAAATCCACGTACACTGAAGTCCTACTATGTCAAGAATTTTGATTTATAGCATTAATTTACTCTTCACAATCATCCAGCATGGAAAGTATTATCTCCTTGTCTAGAAGAGGAAGCTAGAGCTCAGATAAGCTAAGGAATCAGTCAAAACATGTGGGTATTAAGTGACAGAGGCAAAAGTCTCTTCCCACCACTCCCTTTTCAAGTAGTTTTAACATCTGTTTTTCAAAATGGAAACATTTTTCGTGACATATTATCATTGTAAACATTAATATCATACAAAGAAAACTAAAGGATCCCCTCTCCACCAATACACACACACACACACCAAACAATATCATACAGCAGTCTTAGTAGCTTGATCTTTTCCTATAAGGAAGCATCCTTGACTGTTTTATTAAATCTGCTTGCTTAGGCTATGAAGAATACACACACGTTTTCTTCTACATTGAAAGCTTTTTCAAATACTGTATTAGAAAAGAGTTTTCATGTGTCAGTGACATCAGTCAATGTTCTCCAGAGAAACAGAACCAAAAGGAGAATCTACTGCAGGTGCCAAAAAAAGTATACACATTTTAAAATATGTCATGTGTGTATTACTTTTCAAAGTTGAGTTGAATTACAGTAGCAATGTGTAGTATGACGTTCATTCAAAAGATGGTGCTAATCAAATGAACGCTAGCATCACCAGGCAACAGGCAGGACAGTCAAAGAAAATAGTGAAAGCTTGATTGTCATTCAAGGAGCATTTGAAACTTAATGCTGGTATTTGAAATTCAAGAACATTGTGGAAGTACAATGACAGAGGCGTGAGTATACAACAGAACCTCCACTATGCTTAACAACTGCATGCATTCATGATTAGTTTGAGACATATAGTTCTGTGTGTGATGTGCACAAGGGAAGATTTGGGAGGCCTCGCACAGCAACAAGTTCTGCGGTAGTTTGCCGTAGTCAGAAGTGTCTGGATGTTGATGGTAACCACCTTGAGCACCTCTTGTAACTGCAGAAGTCAAATGTGACTTGTATTCACCTTTTGTTATCAGTATATATTAAATATTACAATTTTAATAGTTTTTTCCCTTCTTAAAATGTGTATACTTTTTTTGGCACTGTGTGTGTGTGTATGAGAGAATTTGTTCCCAGATAAACTAGTCCAGCTGGCTCTCTAATAGTCAATCAAAGATGAGAGGCAGAAACTGGGAGAAAAGGGAGACTGTTCCT
The DNA here is from genome assembly GCA_963574415.1 of Tarsius wallacei. Classification (NCBI taxonomy): domain Eukaryota; kingdom Metazoa; phylum Chordata; class Mammalia; order Primates; family Tarsiidae; genus Tarsius; species Tarsius wallacei. The sequence continues at coordinate 11,801 of CAUYQG010058546.1, read as the reverse complement.
GCAACCAGGTCACAAGAGACAGGTGGTATCATTACCAAAAACCCGCTCAAAGGCAGTACCACTGACTAGGTATTTGTATTTCATAACCCCTCACCCACTCCCAAGGCTAAATTAACAAGGGCATGACTCAAGATCTCCTAATCATCTTTCACCCATTCCTGAGACTGAATTAACATGGGCTATAGGCAGTTTCAGCATGACCCAAGATCTCCTAATCATGCTGATGCTTCTTCCTTAAGTGGGGATGGGAGTTTACAATTGAAGAAGCTACCTTAGTACATTTAGATAGACAACTTCGAATCTAACATGAGAAATGTAAGAAACCCCCATTCCCGGAGCCTTGGCCTATAACAAAATAGAGACATTTTTATTATGGGAATGGGATCATGCAGTTATGGAGGCCAAGAAGTCATATGATCTATACTCTGCGAGCGGGAGAATCAGGAAAGCTGGTGGTATAATTCAGTCTGAGTCTGAAGGTCTGAGAACCAGGATTGCTGATGTGGAGGGTGGGAAAAAGTTGTATGGCCCAGCTCAAACAGAGAGCAAATCCCTCTGATTTCCTCTGGTTTTTTTGTTCTATTTGGGCCCTCAGTGTTTCGGACAGCTGATGCTGGCCTATATTGGTGAAGGTAATCTTCCTGACTCAGTCTACTGATTCAAATGCTAATCTTTTCCAGAAACACCCTCACACCCATACTCTGAAATTGTATTTTACCATCTATCTAAGCAATCCTTAGCCCAGTGAAGTTGACAAATAAAATTAACCATCACACCTACTTTAAATTTTTTTTCTTTAGACTTACTATGTCCAGTTCCTTCAATTATCTCTCATATGACAGAATCTACTGCTTTATATTATCCAGGATGATGTCCTAGAATTGAACACAATATTTTAGTTATAGACTGGTCAGCCTAATTAACAACAGAAAAACTCTCTTAATTTCTTAATTCGGACACTTCAATTTTAAAGCAATTTTTTTAGCATATCACCTGAAACCTAAGTTTGAACTTACTTTCTAAAACATCTGTATCTAATTGTTGACTCCAATCATTGGCTCCTAATGAATCTGCAGCCAATTGAAAGCCCTAAGTATTTCTGCTAGATCTTTTCATGTCTATATTTGAACACCTGTTGTTTTAATTTATGTATCTTCTACATTAATTTGTATCATGGAATGCTGCAATAAGTAAAAATCTACTCATTAATACTTTGAATTAGCCTAAATTTTTCTATGTTTTATACAAAGATTATAGCATTAAAAGTTACAAAGTTTATATACTGGTTGTATGCAAGCTGATAGATAGATCAGCATTTTTGGTTCATAGTTAAGCATTTATTATAGTATACATTAAAACATATCACTGGTACATTACAAATCTGTGGCTTTACAGATATTTTTATCCAGGGTGAAGCTAAGTTCAAGGAAAAGCAATGAGTTTATTTCTTTTAATTTTAAGTAAATAAAAGTACAGATAGTGTATAAATATGGCAACAATATGAATGTATTAAACAAATGACTGGATACTAGGGAAAGTCTTGTATAGAGTTTTACAGTTTTCAACACATAAATACATTATCTGACCCACATAAAAATTGCTATATGGAGTACATGAGAGACATCATCAAATCCCTTACAGAATACACAGTCACTGTTCTCAGTCAGTAAGTTTCAAGAAAATAAGAAGAGAGTTTCATAAAATTGTACTTGTCCTAAGCAAAGCTTTATAAGTTTCTGGTTACCAACATCTGCCTCTAATATTTTATGGAAGTATTCAGGATGAAAATATAACATTAGAAGTATTCTTTTCAGTATTTTTTCCCCTAAAGTGCTAGTAAGCCATCTGTTTAATAATCCGCTTTACAATTGTGTATGATCTCAAGCTTGTTAGACTATAATTTCTAGATATACTTTTACATCCATTATGAAGATTGAGAAATTGCCTATCTCCAGTCTTTTGACAATTCAACCACCCCAAATTCTTCCAAGATACCTGGCAATAACTCCTAAGTAACAGATGGAATTTATTTTTGTTTTTTATTTTTATTTATTTATTTTTGCTGTCCTAGCATGTATGCTTTCATTTGACCCTAAGGACTTGAATTAATTTAGACCATCTGCATACTCTCATCAGTCAGTCAAGAAACATTCTGAAAATTTATTAAATGCTGAATAATACATTTAATAAATTTGGGAACTGAGTTTAGCAGAGGAAACAAATCTATAAATAAATGCATATTTATATACAACATGACAAATGTTGCAATAGGACTAAGTACAGAATATCATGTGAATACAGAGAAGAAAGTATCCATCTTTGTGTGGCTTTAAAAAGGTAGAGATATTTGTGTCGGGTCTTAAAGACTGTCCATTAATTCAGCAGGCAAAGAAAGGTATTCACATCAATGAATGATGATCACCAAGAAGTTTGACAAAGATGGAACTCAAAAAGTATGAAGAGAATAGACAGAGATGAGACAAAAGAAAACCTCAAAACATACCATTAAGGACTTTGTGTGCCATGATAAGAAGTCTGGACTTAATACTAGAAATCATAGAATTTTTAAGAAGTGTTCTTAAGCAGAGGAATGACAAGATTTATTTTTAGAGAAATAATCTGTGAGAATAAAGAAGTTGTCTTCTTTACTGAACTGAAAGTTGAGGGAAGAAAATGCATGCCAAGCAGCAGGAAAAACTTTTAAGAAGGCTACTGAGATAACGCATGCAAACTATAGTGAAGGCCAGAATTAAGGTGCTTTCCTATTTGGGGTTTCAATTCCTCATTGTCATGTTATCTTTCCATTTTAATAGAGGAGGTAAAAACAAAATAGGATACTAATTATATGATTTCTACATCACTTATTTATTTTATTTTATTTTCTTTTATTTTTTTAAGACATAGGGTCTTACCATATTGTCCAGACTGGAGTGTAGTGCATCTTCAAAGGTATGATCCCACTACTGATCAGTGGGGAGTTTTAACCTGCTCCATTTCTGACCTGGGTTGATTCACCCCTAGTTAGGCAATGTGGTGGTACCCAACTCCTGGGAGGGCACCATATTGATCCCAAATTTGGTGTGCGCACCCAATCGTATAGCACACAGTAGCCCAGAACTCCTGGGTTCAAGCAATTCTCCCACCTCAGCCTTCTGAGTAACTGGGACTACTGGCAGGTACCACCATGCCTGGCTCCATCATTTATTAATGTTAAAAATTTTCCCAAGTGAGAACTATCACCTTCTTGTTTTTCTACTTCTTCTGAAAATATAAAAATTTAAAAACTAAAGGCTTGTGTTTTGCTAGTATCTTCCATAAATTTCATATTATTCTAAGCTTTTATCCTTCCTGACACAATTACAGATTTCTGCTACCTTTTCTATTTGAATTTAGTTATGTATGTGTGTCAAAACTTGCGAGATGCCTTCCAATATGTGTCTGCTTCCTTTACATTTACTAATATAACTTCCAAATAGGTAGAAATACAAATATCTAGAGTAATACTTGCATTTTCCAGCCTTCATTATAGCTAGGTGTGACCACCTGACTAAATTTGCTCAAGGGAGGGAAGAGGAACTAGTATGTGCAACTTTCGAGTATCTTTATGGTGTGGAGATACATCCTTCTTCCCTTCCTCCTTATTGGTAGTTGAAATATAGAAATGACAGCTGGAAATGGAGCAATCACACCATTTTAGATCATGAAGTGACCTCGAGAATGATGTCCATGTGCAGAAAAATCACAAAGAAGTCTGGGTCCAAAGGAACCTTGTGGAGCACAAATACTGTACTAGTCTTAAAAGACTCACTTTCAGATTTTTAATAGAAAAGATAATTAAATGTCTATATCCTGTTTAAGCTACTCTAATCTTAGGTTCTTTGCGACAAAACCTAACCCTGATATGGTATCCTGTCTTTTAAATTTTAATCTCTTTCTCATTCTCTTTAAGGATCTTAAAATTTAACAGAAGAATAAATAAAAACATCACTGGTACTCTCCCTCCAAATTGCTTGATGCCTGTGTTACCACATAGGTTTGTCTGGGTGCTCTCTTTCTCCCTCATTGCAGTAATCTCATATTATAAAGTCAGATTGTTTTTTGAAGGCCAATCATTATTACTGAACCACATTTCTTTTAAAGTCACTACTCAAAGAAGCTTGCTTGTATTTTCTAGAAACTCTTAGAAGTCTTCATTTGTAGAGACAGCTCTAAATTCTAACCATCTGGATTCAAATCGGGTAATGCCACTAATTTCTGTGAATGTTGAGCAAATTATTAGCTTCTTCATCTGCAAAACTGAGATTATAGTTTTGTGAGGATTAAATAAGGCCATTAATATAAAACACTTACTAAAATGCTTTTTATATTGTAACTGCTTAGTAAATAAGGGCTGTCATTACTCAGCATGACTTAGTGGGTCTGACATTCTCTCATTTCCTTTCATTGGTTTTACAAACTCTGAAATGACATGGTCACTGTTATTCACTTTCACACTTTTACATCTAAAAGCATTTGAACTAGAAGTTTACTTCACTGCTTCCTCAACTTTTTGAAGAAAAAGCAAAAATACATCCAGAAGTATACTACCAGTCTATTGGTGTTTTCTTTAAACAAGGTGTGTCTTTATACCATTCCATCATTTGATTTTAGTTTTAAAATCTTCCCACCATGATCCCAAGACAATAATTACATCCTTGTCTGAAAGTGCATCTTTTCCATTATTAATCTATCAGTGCAGACCTGCTACCCTACAAATTGTTTAGTTTTAAAGTTATTGATAAACATTATTGCTAAACTCCTTTTAAATATGAATTCAAAAACTTTGAAAGCTTTGCAGATTTCCTTCCAGGTTTCCAAGATATAGTTCAGCTTTTGCCAGAAGCCCAAATAGTATGGAAACACCATTTCCACGTCATGATACTATATATTCAGTTAACTATTTGCTTCTAATATCTCCTTATTTTCTTTTTTACTCTTTTTTAAATTATAAAGATGTGGAATACAATTCAGGGTTAGGTATACAAACATTGATTATGCAGTTACCCTTGTTGATGAGGTATGCCCCTCCCGCCACTAGCAGTTTCCCTCAACTGCCAAACCCACCCCTCCTTCCCCTGACACTTTCCCACTACTGCCAATCACTTTTTTATAGTATTATAATAATTGTTCAAGGTCTGCTTATGAGTGAAAACATATGATACTCTGTTCTTTGTGTCTGTGTTAGATCACTGAGTATGATCGACTCTAAATCCATCCAAGTTGCTGCAAAGTCCATATGTTTGTCCTTCTTTATGGCTGCATAATATTCCATGATGAATATGCACCACATTTTTTTTATCCAGTCCAGCTTTGAAAGTCAACATGGTTGGTTCCATGTTTTTCCTATTGTGAATAGAGCTGCAACAAACATGCGTGTGCAGGTATCTTTTTTGTAGAATGATTTGAGTTCCTCCAGGTATATTCCCAATAGGGGAATTGCTGGGTCATCTGGATGGTCAATTCCAAGTTCTTTCAGAAATTACCACACTGTCTTCCAAAGAGATTGCACTAGTTTGCATTCCCACCAGCAGTGTAGAAGCATTCCTTTTTCTCCACATCCTCACCAGCATCTGTTGCTGTTTGTTTGATTAATGATGGCCATTCTTACTGGGGTTAGGTGGAATCTCAATAGGGTTTTGATTTGCATTTCTCTGATGTTGTGTGAGACTGAGCATTTTTTCATTTGTCTGTTGGCTGCCCATACATCTTCTTTTGAGAAGTGTCTATTCATGTCTTTTGCCCAAGTTTTAATGGGGCTGTTTTTTTTCTCCTTTTGGTGCATTTGAGTTCCTTGTAGTTCCTAGATGTTAGGCCTTAGTCAGATATATAGTTGGCTAATATTTTTTCCCATTCTGTGGGCTGTCTCCCTGCTCTCTTGATGGTTTCTTTTGCTTTGTAGAAGCTCAATAGTTTGATGAGGTTCCACTTGTCTATCTTATTTCTTAAGGTATGGGCATTTAAGGTTCTGAATAGGAATTGGTTGCCAGTTCCAATTTCCACAAAGGTATCTCTTGCATTTTAAAAGATTCTTATAGTTTGAGGTTTTACATTAAGGTCTTTGATCCATTTAGAGTTAATTTTGTGCATGGTGATAGGTAGTGGTCCTGTTTCAATCTTTTGCATATGATCAGCCAGTTTTCCCAGCACCATTTACTGAATAGGTTCTCCTCGTCCCAGTGGTTGTTGTTGGAGACTTTGTCAAAGATGAGTTGGTTGAGAAATTGAGACTTTGCTTCCAGAATCTCTATCCTGTTCTATTGGTCGATATGCCTGTTCTTGTACCAAAACCAGGCTGTTTTGATTACTGTAGCCTTATAGTAAAGTTTGAAGTCTGGAAGTGTGATACCTCCTGCTTTGTTTCTTTTGCTAAGGATTGTTTTGGTTATTTGTAGTTGTTTGTGTTTCCATATGAATTTCTGTATTGTCATTTACAGGTCTGAGAAGAATGATGTTGGTAACTTAATGGGTATTGCGTTGAATCTGTAGATTGTCTTCGGTAGGATAGACATTTTAACACTGTTGATTCTTCCTATCCATGAGCATGAAATATTTTCATGTGTCTTCTTGGATTTCTTTGAGCAGTGTTTTGCAGTTCTCATTGTAAAGGTCTTTTACTTCTTTGGTTCAGAAGATGCCAAGGTATTTCATTTTTGTGTGTGTGGCTATTGTGAATGGGATTGTGCTTTTAATTTGGGTCTCTGCCTGCTTGTTGTTGGTGTATAGGAATGCAACTGTCTTTGCACATTTATTTTGTACCCTGAGACTTTGCCAAAGTCTTTTATCAGTGCAAGCATGTTTTTGACAGATTCTCTTGAATTTACAAGGTATAGGATCATATCATTAGCAAAGCGGGATAATTTGACTTCCTGTTTTACTATTTGGAAACCCTTGATTTTCTTCTCTTGTCTAATTGCCTTAGTTAGGACTTCCAACACAATGTTGAACAAGAGGGGTGAATGTGGGCAGCCTTGTCTTGTTCCAGTTTTCAGGGGAAATGTTCCCAGTTTTTGTCCATTTAGCAATATGTTAGCTGTGGGATTTTCATAAATGGCACTTACTGTTTTGAGGTATGTTCTTTCTATGCCTAGCCTGTTTGAGGGTTTTTATCAAAAAGAGATGCTGGATTTTTATCAAAAGCTTTTTCTGCATCTAATGATATAATCATGTGGTTCTTGTTTTTACATCTGTTGATGTATTTAATTACATTTACGGTCTTGTGAACGTTGAACCAGACCTGCATTCTGGGGATGAACCTTACTTGGTCACAGTGGATGATTTTTGAGATGTGTTTTTGGATGTGATTTGCTAGAATTTTGTTGAGGATTTTTGCATCTATGTTCATAAGGGATATTGGCCTATAGTTTTCTTTTTTCATTGAATCTTTACCCAGTTTTGGTATCAGTGTGATGTTTGCTTTGTAAAATATTTGGGGAGAATTACATCCTTCTCAATTGCCTGGAATATTTTCAATAGGATTGGTACCAGCTCCTCCTTTTACATTTTGTAGAATTCTGCTGGAAAGCCATCTAGTCCAGGGCTTTTTCGTATGACAGAGTTAGTTTCCTGGGTTCTTATTGATCTATTTAAGTTCTCAATGTTTTCTTGTTTCAACCTGGGGAGGTTGTGTGGTCAGAAAGTCTTCCATTTCATTTAGGTTATCAAGTTTGTTTCCATATAGGTATACATAGTAATCTCTGATAATCTTTAGTATTTCTTCAGGATCAGTTGTGATTTTATCTTTTGAATTTCTGATTGTGTTTATTTGGACTTTTTCTCTCTTTTTCTTAGTCATTCTGAGTAAGGGTCCATCAATCTTGTTAATTATTTGAAAGAACCAGCTTCTTGTTTTGTTGATGTTTTCTATATTTTTGTCTTCTTTGTCATGTGTTTGGGCTCTTATTTTGGTGATTTGGATTATTCTGCTGAAGTTGGGGTATTGGTGGTCTTCTCTTTCCAGCTCCCTTAGATGATTTATTTGGCTCTCCACTTGTGGTCTTTTTGTTTTCTTGATGTGTGGTCATAGAGATATAAATTCCCCTCTTAGAACTATTTTCATGGCATCTCAGTGGTTTTGGTAAGATGTTTCTTCATTTTCATTTGTTTCCAGGAATCTTTTAGTTTCTGCTTTGATTTCAGTGTTGACCCAGTAGTTGATCAGCCCCATGCTGTTTAATATCCATGTCTTTGTGGACTTTGGGGAAATTTTGTTGGTGTTGATATTTATTTTTATTCCATTGTGGTCTAAGAATGTGCCTGGCAAGATTTCAACCTTGTGGAGTTTGTTTATGCTTGATTTATGGCCAAGGATGTGATTGATCTTGGAGTACATTCCATGTGGTGATGTATAGAATGTATATTCTGTGGTTGTTGGGTGGAATAATTAGTAGGTATCTATTAAGTCCATTTGGTTGCAAGTCAAGTTTAGGTTCTGGATCTCCTTGTTGATTTTTTGTCTTGATGATCTATCTAGGGTTGTTTGTGGGGTATTCAAGTCCCCTGCTATAATAGTGTTAGAGTCAATATCCTTTTTTAGTTTACTTAGTAGTTGCTTTATAAATGCTGGTGCTCCTGTGTTGGTTGCTTATATGTTTAGGATGGATATTTCTTATTGATGGATTGAACTTTTTATCATTATTTAGAGTCCTTTTGCATTTTTTAAAATTTGGGGTAACTTAAAGGTTGTTTTGTCTGATATTAAGATTGCAACTCCTGCCTTCTTTTGTGATCCATTTGCCTGGAAACTGAAAGTCTGTGTGCATCCCTTGTAGTGAGATGAGTCTTCTGGATGCTACAAATGATTGGGTCATGGTTTCTTATCTAGTTTGCCATTCTGTGTCTTTTCAGTGGCGCATTTAGTCTATTCACAGTCAGGCTGATTATTAAAATGTGATTGCTTATCCCTGTCATGAGGTTCTTATAAAGTTTTTCCTTTGTTTGTTTGTTTTCTTTTGGCTTTGGGGTTGATGTATGAGTGTGTTTTCAAGTTTCTTGTTGCACTCTATTCTCTGTTGATTCTGTGCTCTCCTGTTCTCTTGGGAAGCATGTGGTCATTCTTTTTTTTTCTTTCTTCTGTGCTTAATACCTTTTTAATTGTCTCTTGTAGAGCTGTTCTGGAAGCTGCATAATCTCTTAGGGATTGGATGTCTGGGAATGATTTTAATTCTCCATCACTGATGAAGCTGAGCTTGGCTGGAAGGGAAATTCTTGGTTGAAATTGTTTATCTTTGAGAACTTTGAATATAGGGCTCTGGTCCCTTCTTGCTTGTAGTGTTTCTGCTGATAGGTCTGCTGCGATTCTGATTAGTTTTCCCCAGTAGGTAGTCTGACCTTTCTCTCTTGCTGCCTTTAGGATTTTTTTCTTTTATGCCAACTTTGTGTAGGCAAATTACTGTGTCTAGGGATTGGCCTTCTCATTTGATGTCTTGTGGGGGTTCTCTGTATCTCTTGTGCTTGACTGGTCACATCTCTGGTGAGATGGGGAAAGTTTTTTTGAATTACCTCCTGGATTACTTGCTCCAAGTTGTTCTCCATTTCCTTGCTTCTTCTGGTATACTAATTAGGTATAGGTTCAGCCTCTTGATATAATCGCACATCTCTTATAGACCTTGTTCTTTCTTTCTGAGTCTTCTGTCTATGTTTCTTACAGATTGGGTTAATTCCATGTTCTGGTCTTCAAGTTCTGAGATTCTTTCTTTAGCTAGATTAATTCTGTTTTCCATGTTTGTCATCTTGTTATTTATTGCCTGGATGAAATTTTTTATTGCCAAAATCTCTGTTACAAGTTCTTTCAGTGTTGCATATTGTCTTTCTTAAGTGCTATTTACTCTTTCCATCCATTCCCTAATCCCTGTCATCTTCTGAGGCCAGTTGTTGGTGATTTCCATTGTTTGGGCACCAAGGTCTGACTTTTCAGGAGTTTTGACTCGGTATACTTGAAATTGTCCATGGTCTTCCTTTGGTTTTTCCTCATTTGTGACAGATCTCTTGTTTTTCTCTTTAGTTCTGTTATTCAATGTCAGTGGGAGAGGCTTTCCCTTCTGATGTTTCCTCAGTCCTCTATTCTTCCTTGATTGGGCTCTGGATTTGTTCTATTTTGAAATAGGATGGTGGATGGGAAGTGTTGCTCTCTCTTATAGCTTTTGAAATTTGAATAAAGTAGGGAATGGGGTGCTAGGATTCAGAAACTACTTGCAAATCACAATGTTCACTTATTGTGGTATGTGTTCCCTGAGACCCACTCCCCACCACCACACTATATGATGGTGCAAAGCAGAAACTAACTCAAAAAAAAAAAAAAATTGAACACACACACAGACATACATACACACCCCAAAACAAACTGAAATAACAACAAAGTGTAACAAAAAAAACAACAAAGAAAAAAAAAACAAGAAAACTAAGCACACACACACATGCCTAGCACAAAGTGAATAGAGAAGAAAAACGGAAAGACCAGAAAAAAAAAAAAAAGGAATTTAGATCAAACCCTCACACATATATTGACACACACCTTAAACTATAAAAAATGAAAATTAAAAAACAGAAGAACAAAAGAGCAAAAACAAACCAACAACAACAAAATTGAAAGATGAACAATCAATAATTCACATACACACATAAATAAAAAATGACAAATGAAAGAAAAAAGAAACAAGAAAAGAAAAAACCTTTGGAGAGATGAAGATCAAACCCTCACATACACATTCATGCATAAATTAAAAATATTTAAAAATAGATGAACTAACAAACAGTCAAAGAATTTTTAAATTTTTTTTAAATTAAAAAAGAACAAAAAACCTGCCCTCTTATGGCAGACTCTGTAATTGTTCCTCTAATCAGGTCTCCTCTGCAGAGCCACCTCTTTCACTCTCTCCTCAGTATCCAGAGCAAGGAAGGAGGAAGGGCAGTGAGGTGGGTGGGGCTGCAGTCCTACCCTCCCACTCTCTTATGGTCGGGGAGATCTCCTCCAGTGGGGAGGTGCAGGATTGTCTCTTCCCCAGGTTTGTACTCACAAGGTGTGCCCCAGCCAGGCCTATCCTGGAATGGAGTTCTCCTATTGTGACTGACACCCAGGCTCCGCCTGGGTTTGTCCCTCTCAGTTGTGACCTAGCTATGTGGGTCTGATGTTCAGAGGATTGCTGGGAAGGAAGGGGTTTGGGTCAGCCCCAGACTCACCGCTGGTCTCTGTCTTTTGTAGTTTTTGAAATTTGAATAAAATAGGGAATGAGGTGCTAAGACTCAGAAACTGCTTGCAAATCACAATGTTCACTTATTGTGGTATGTGTTCCCTGAGACCCACTCCCCACCACCACTCTATATGCAAGGCATCGTCATCCTTTTCCGGCCACACCCTTTGTCCCCGCAAATGGATCAGGGTAGGGGGTGGGGTTCCTGGAACTCAGCACTGGTCAGGTCCCTCCGAAGTTTGTGCTTTCTGGATATTCCCTCTGGGTCATAATCAATTCCTGAGTAGTTGAGCCGCCAGTCACAGAGATCAGGTCTGTTGTTCTGTGGTGATCAAGTCAGCACTTTACTGCCTCGCCTTCAAGATGGTGGTGGGGTGCCTCTCTTGTCCTCTTCTGTGGGACTTTGCCTCTGGACTCCCTGCTGTCAGTGCTCTGTCAGGCGCTGAAGTGGTGAGACAAAGCCTGGAGCCTGCAGTGTCTCCCGCTGCAATGGTGATGGAGAACCTGGGGCGAATAGTCTCTCCCCAACGATTTTCACAGTAAAACTTTTGTCCATTAAAAAAAATAACACTTGGC
>CAUYQG010058542.1:0-15471 GCA_963574415.1 Tarsius wallacei | reverse complement strand
TTTTGTGTATGGGGATAGGAAGGGGTCCTGTTTCAATCTTCTGCATGTGGTCAGCCAGTTTTCCCAGCACCATTTACTGAATAGGTTCTCCTCTCCCCAGTGGTTGGTGGTGGAGGCTTTGTCGAAGATGAGTTGGTTGAGAAATTAAGGTTTTGCTTCTGGAATCTCAATTCTATTCCATTGGTCTATATGCCTGTTCTTGTACCAATACCAGGCTGTTTTGATTATTGTAGCTTTATAATAAAGTTTAAAGTCTGGGAGTGTGATACCTCCTACTTTGTTTTTGTTGTTGTTTGTTTGTTTTTTGCTGAGGATTGTTTTGGCTATTCTTGGTCATTTATGTTTCCATATGAATTCCTGTATTGTTGTTCCTAGGTTTGAGAAGAATGTTGCTGGTAATCTGATGGGTATTGCATTAAATCTGTAGATTGTCTTAGGTAGAATGGACATCTTAACAATGTTGATCTTCCAATCCATGAGCATAGAATATTCTTCCACTTGTTTGTGTCATCTTTGATTTCTTTGAGCAATGTTTTGTAGTTTTCATTGTAAAGGCCTTTCACATCTCTGGTTAGAGATAAGATAGACAAGTGGGACCTCATCAAACTGACAAGTTTCTGTAAAGCCAAAGAAACCATCAAAAGAGCAGGGAGGCAGCCCACAGACTGGGGAAAAAATATTTGTCAACTCCATGTCTGACAAAGGCCTAACATCAAGGATCTATAAGGAACTCAAACATGCTGAAAAGAAAAACAACAAACAGCCCCATTACAAAGTGGGAAAAAGATATGAAAAAACAGTTCTCAAAAGAAGATATACGAGCAGCCAACAGATACATGAAAAAATGTTCAGCCTCACTAGTCATCAAGGGGATGCAAATTAAACCTACATGGAGATGCCACCTAACTCCAGTCAGAATGACCATCATCAATAACTCAAAAAATAACAGATGCTGGAGAGGATGTGGCAAAAAGGGAACACTTCTACACTATTGGTGAGAGTGTAAACTAGTACAGCCTCTGTGAAAAACAGTGTGGCACTTCCTAAAAGTTCTAAAAATTGACCTTCCATATGATCCCGCAATCCCCCCAACTGGGAATATACCCGGAAGAACTCAAATCATTCTATAAAAAAGATACCTGTACACGTATGTTTATCACAGCATTGTTCACAATAGCAAGAACGAGGAACCAACCATGCTGCCCAAAAAAGAGGACTGGATTTTAAAAATGTGGTACATATACACAATGGAATACTATGCAGCCATAAAGAAGGACAAGATCATGAACTTTGAAGCAACATGGATGGAATTAGAGACTATAATACTGAGTGATCTTTCACAGAAACAAAGAACTGAGTATCACATGTTCTCACTCATAAGTGAATCTTGAACAACTACCGTAATACTATAAGCAAAGGATTGACAGTAACGGGGCACTGTGGGGGGTGGAGGGGAGATGAGGAGGTGGGATTGACAGTAGTGGAAATCTGCCTGGGGAAGGGGGGCACACCTCATCAACAAGGGTACCTGCACAACAAATATTTGTATACCTAACCCTGAATTGTACCCCACAGTTTTTAAATAAAAAAATTTAAAAGTTAAAAAAAAAAGAGTGTTTCACACTAGTGCTTCTCAAAAATGAGATTCTTGCAAAAACATCACCATCATCTGGGAACTGGTTGGAAACACAAAGTCTCAGCCCTCTTTCAATTTCTACTAAATCAAAGACTCTGGAAATGGGTATCTGTAATCTGTGTTTTAAAAGTTTTCCAGGTGAGCTGAATGCACATAAAAGTTTGAGAGCCACTGCCTCACACCTAGTACATACTCTTTAAGTCATCTATAGAATATGAATGAATCCAGCTAGACAATATCTTACTCTACTGTGAAGAAAAGTAATAGTGCTGCTCAATGGGCAACTCTGTTGCATCCTTTGGTAATCCAAGAAAAGGCTTACTAATGTATATGTCGTGATCATTTCTAGAGAAGAGTACATAATGAGACTACTGGAGGGGGTACCTGGAAGAACTGTAGTAGCATCATTTATAATAATGTCATTATGGGATGCCAACATTCCTGGGATGGTAGCCAGAATGGAGGTAATGATTTTCTAAAAGTCACTAGGGTCTAAACTTGGTCTGAAATAAATCTGTTTTGCATTGCAAGGTGACACTGGAGAGATCGCAAATACAATTTATTTTAGAGAAGGTAGATAAATTTGTGGTAAAAGGATATGACCATGGAGAGACATTAAAGGTCAATACTTCCAAAATAGATTTTTGTTTATTACCACTGCATAAATAGCACAAGCTAAAGTCAAATATCTCTGAATAATGTTAAATTGCAGTGAGCACTATAACTCAGAGATGAATGGTTCATTTTATGATGAGAATATATCTTGTGGTTGGTTGTATAATATTTGGTGTGATGAAACATATTGAAGAAATTCTGATCTCTGTCCTATAGGTTGCAATCTAAATAAAACAGGCAAGATTTCCTATAAATTAAAACTGCAGGAAAATTTAAATGAATCAGAGTGAGAACATTCTAGAAAGAATTGGATCTATTCAGCTGCTGGAACTAAGCCCAGCAAATCATGCTGGAGTGGTTGGAATTCTGAAGATATATCTGAGGAAACTGGGGAAATGAGACGATTCTGGGAATAGGCACCATGGACAGAGCATGGGAGTCCAGTGAACCTCATCTGTACTTAATTTGTTTGGGTCAAGGGTTCCCTTGAGAATCCGATGAAAGCTGTGACCTTCTTCCAAGAAATGTATACATAAGAACAAACAGTTTGCATGTAATTTTAGGAAGTTCAGTGACCCCTACGTAAATCATAACTAGGGAGTTATAAATTCCCTGGTGACTAAAGAGATTTTGCTAATATTAGACCCTGAAGCACATGCTCATAAACATTTCTTATACTCCAAAAGTGTTTTTTTCTGGTAAAGAAGAGTTCTAGTCATTGTACATTGAAGGAGTCAAATGAGTTATGCTACAGCAGAAGGAAAAGGAGTTGGTCCTGAAGGGAATGGTGATTGGCTGTGCAATATTCCGGAGACCCTCTATGAATGTGCAGGACACTTGGTTTGATTCCCAGATGCAGTAGTGAACAATCCAGATTTGTCTCTGCTCTCTTGGAGCAGTGTTCATTCTCAGGCTAGTAAGAGTGAAGACTGTGGCCAATTAAAAGACTTAGATAAGTAAGTATTTAGTGTGAAAAAGAGGGAGGGCAGGATAGAAAGAAGAGAAAAGGGGAGGGAGAAAGAGGGGGGAAGGAATTGAAGGAGATGAAGAGAAAAGGAGAAGAATGAGAATAAAAAGAGGGGGAAGGGGAGGAAGAGGAAGAAGAGGAAGAGGAGGAGAAGAAGGAGGGGGAGGAGAAAGAGAAGAAGAAAGGAGGCAGAGATATCAGAGTATAAAGGAGAAGGAACATAAGAATTAGGAACAAAATTATATCGCTTTGTCTTCTACTCTGATCAAGAATTTCAGGTTGGAATTCAACTCCACTTTTACAAGCTATTTGCCAAAATAATAATAACTGATATCAATTGTAGCTAATATTTTTGAGCATTTGCCATATATCTTAAGTTAAAAAAAAAGATAATGGAAGTGAGATCTATAAGGAGGGATCTGAGAGCAGACCAAGCCTGCATCCATGGGAAAGAGTAGAATAATGTAGATCCCAAATAAAATAAATGAGAAAAAGTGCCTTAAGGCATAAATTGAGAAAGCACTACAAGGAAGGGCCAACCCCACACAGAGGACACAGGAGGGGTACAGACACCTTGTTTCAAGGGGGTGACAAATTGAGACAGAGCTTCTAAAATTTTATGCATATAAAAACCATGTAGGAAATGTGCTAAAATGCCCATTTCTGGAACTCACACCCAGCATCTGATTCTGTGATCTGCAGCGGGCCTGGAAATTGCACGTAGGAAGCAGGAGGCAGGTGATCCACAGATCACACTATGAGAATGACAACCTCAAGAGGAGGATGAGTGTACAGGTAGGTCCATCCTCTTTTGGATCTTGGTCTGGGTGGCTTGAACTTG
This sequence comes from Tarsius wallacei, assembly GCA_963574415.1. NCBI lineage: Eukaryota > Metazoa > Chordata > Mammalia > Primates > Tarsiidae > Tarsius > Tarsius wallacei. Next base: position 11,412 of record CAUYQG010058542.1, on the reverse strand, counting down.
GTTTTCCTCCATCATTTGGTGAATTGATCTTGGGCAGACCTTGAACTCTAGCAACATTGGCTTTGAAATGACCCAGCTTGCCGGGCAGGCTCTGTTATTGGAGGGAAAAGCTCCACTGAAAGATTAGGGCCAGAAAGAACCAACCTCCTGTATCTCCCTCCTGCTAGGACCCATAGAGGATAGGTACTGGGAGCATCCCTCCCTCAAGCCATAGCAACTAGAGTGGCAGGCAGGTGGCAAATGGAGGAGGACTAAGGGAACGCTTAGAAAGATTTTTCCCACAGGAGCAAATCATAAAATATATATGTACTGAAAAGCTGGAATTGAATAGCTCACCAGTATTATGAATCAAGTGTTGCTTTCATGTGTTTCATTTTTTAAATTTTGTATGGATTGCTTTTTAATTTTTAACCTTTTAATACTTATGTAAAATGTTAACATGGTTTTAAAGTCAAATCTATAAAATAAGTATATTCAAAGAAGCCCAATTATTATCCCTGTTCCCTTCACTCTAATCTTTTCTTTTTTTATAGGTAAACCTTAAAGACATTTTTTTATTGTTTATTCTTCTGTTATCTTTAACCACAAGCATATGTGTGTGTGTATGTAACTTTTCTTAGATAAACATTATACTTTTCTCCACCTTAAATAAGCTTTCTTAATCTTGCAGCTTTATAGCATTATCTCTGTGGAAAAAATGAATTTTAAGTTTGCACTAACCAAATAACAAACACAACCTCTATAATTTAGTACTCATTTTGACCTTTGTTCAATAATTAATTCACTTGAACATTTACCAGATAACTATGTTGGACCCAGAGGCAGTTCTAGGTTTTGTGAACTCTAAAGCCCCTGTTATATTGGGGACCTCTCTTTAGTAGAGAATGTAAAATTATGAATACAGTCTACAACTTCCAGCAACAACCGGACATCTTAGGGGCCTGTGAAAGCTTTGCTAGCTTCATGGGCGATCAGCTTCTGCATGGGACTGTGCTGGGAGCTGTGCGAGTGGCTGCCACACTAGCCAAGTAGATAGGATTCCTTGTTTTATGGAGCTTACACTTCGGTGTAAGAGAGAGATACTAAATACATATGCCCAACATAAATATATAATTATAAATTGCGTTTAAACCCCTGTAATGGGCTGAATTACATCCCCTCAAAATTCATGTTGAAGTCCTAACACTCACAATGTCACTGTATTTGTAGTTAGGGTCTTTAAAAACGTGATTGACTTAAAAGGAGGTGTGTACCCTAATCCAGTTTAACTGGTCCTTGTCAGAAGAGGAGATTAGGACACAGACAGACACAGAGAGGAGGCCATGTGAAGACATAGGAGGACAGCCATCTACAAGCCAAGGAGAGAGGCTCAGAAAAAACCAATCCTGCCAACACCTTGATTTCAGACTTCTAGTCTCTAAGATTGTGAAAAATAATGTATTTCTGTTGTGTAAACCACCCAACCTGGTACTTTGTTACGATAACCCTAGCAGACTAATACCATCCTCTAAGAGAAAAGAGTGTTTGAGAGAAAGTTTTGTTAAAGGAATGGTGGAGATTCTGGTCAGAGAAGGCATTGCTGAGGAGGGGCATAGAAGCTAAGATATGAAAAGACTGCAAATGATAAACTATGAGGAATGAACAGATTAGCAGATTCTGTTAAAGGGCAAAGTAAATCAAGATGCTTTTGCTTCTGTTAATTATCCCACGGGCTACAGAACCAGATAGTTCTCAGGAGATAGTCTTTCTAAATTAGCTATCTTAGATGAAAGGCTAATGTGCAGCCAACTTCATCACAGTCCACAGACTCTGAAGTATTGAAGGGCAGGAAGTTTAATTTTTAATTGTAAGACAAAATGTATTTGATAGCATTCACACCATGATCTAAGGATACGACATTTCTGAAGAAAATGAATATTATGAATTATGTAGCTCAAACACTTCTTAGAAAAAGAATAAAGGGAAGTTATGTCCTTCCTCGTGGCTCATTAAAGAGATTACGGAAATTATAGACCCTGAATATGCAAAACAAAAAGCCAGAAACATAGCCTCTGATTAAACAAGGGTAGTGTTTCATATGAATGCTTTAGCATAATGATTCCAAACTCCTGTTCCTCATTGGGACTGCTTGGGAAATATTTTTATAATACCAATGCCCAGATCCCATCACCAGTAATTTAATTGATCTGGGATGGGACAAAGTTATGGCATTTTTAAAAAGCACCCAAAATGATTTTAATAGTCAGTCAATGCATTTCTTCCAGGAGAGACAACATAAGCTGGGAAAGTACCAAGACATGTTGAAACCCAGTAACAACGTTGTTGTTAAATGATGGGACACAACTGCAGAAGAAATTCAAAATTATAGTCATAGCCTCTAAAGGCTTCTGGTGAAGGAGGTCATGCTTAGTAAAGACAACAATCTGAATAGCAAGATAACAAGTAAGATTACTTAACTCTACCCTCAGCCACCTGGCTTAATTGGTTTCCCACTAATCCTCCTAGACTTAATTTAGCTCTCTAAAACCAGCAGCTCACTCTGACTTGGATCCATAGGTCTCTTTGTGCTACCTCTCTATTCATTCTCAAACTGCAAGTTTGTTTTGGTGCTTCCTACTTCCTTCTGCTGAATACTCAGTTCTCAGCAAACCATTTTCCCAATAGTTGAAAGTCCCTTGAAGTCTATTCCTATCTTTGTCACGTGAGCTATTCCCCAATCCTCTCAATTGTATTCTCTAGTCCACAAAAGATTTGATTCAGTCCTAACACATTTCAATTATCCAAGTGACCTCCATTTCTGCTTTTGTACCTCTTAGTCGAAAAGCAGTTCATTTCCTTATAGAGGTCATATATTCCCTATATGTCCTTCCCTGTTCCGTATATACATATGTATATGTATATATATTTGATAACAAAGAAACAGCAAACTATTCTCGTTTAAAAATCTATGATAAGAAAGTTATCTGTTATGTATTTTTCATGCCCAAATATTTACTCACCTATTTTCCTCAAAGACCCAATAAAATAGAGAATCACAGCCTATCTTAAATTAAAATGCGTGGCTTTAGGGGATATTTGACATGCAATAATTATTTGCAAAGTCTTCAGCCAAACATAGAAATTGCTCATGTCTATCCTTGAAGGAAATGAACTGTGTAAAAAATTGCAAACAAACATGATCCAACTGTTCACATAAAAAGGAGGTTGCATAATAAATTCATTGCATTTCTATCCCAATTTCCCCTCAAATTACCATGGATCAGCATGTACTTCACCTTTTTTGTCACCAATTAAAATCATAAATAGAGGAGCTATTCGGCAGAGGAGGGCTGATATGCCCTCTCCACAGATGGTTAGCATCACATGTTACAGTAATGGCTTGATACACCATGAGGGCACTGTATAAAAAAGGTAGGACTCAGAGCACTTCAGCTCCAATTGTTCTCTGTGTAGAACTACCTCTTTTTCAAGATGGATCTTCTTCATATGAATGGTGTGCTCATAATTCAACATTTACAGAAGGACTACCGAGCTTACTACGATTTTCTAAACTTTATGTCCAATGTTGGAGACCCCAGGAATATCTTTTCTATTTATTTTCCACTTTGGTTTCAACTTAATCAGACAGTTGGAACCAAGATGATATGGGTAGCAGTCATTGGGGACTGGTTCAATCTTATATTTAAATGGTAAGACTTCTGTTTTATTTCATTGTGTTCTAAAACTTATTATGAAATTTAGAGTTTTGGCTTAATGATTACATTTTAGATGTGTATTATTTTACTTGTAAAATCTTCCAGACATACCAATTAACTTGAAACATCAGACTTAAACTTTAAAAATGCATAGAAATATATACTTTAATGACTGATAAGTAAATTCCAAAATTCGGTAACAATTCTGTAAATAACTAAGAAGTTAGTTAAATGAGTAGCACCATAATGGACAGATTGATAATTCCAGGGACCACTTTGATATGCCCAGTCAAAGTACCCAAAACACCCACAGGACATTCTCTGCAAGGAAAAAAGTCCCTGTGTTAATGGGAAAAAAGGGTGTCAACACCCCAAGTGACTACCATCCTCTGTAACGCATGGGAGACTAGGACCCAAATCCTTTCAAAGTCTTTTAGTCATGAACTTTTCTCATTAAACCTCTGCTTTAGTCATTTTTATAGGGAGGGATTACTAGTCTCCAACTAAGTAATGGTTGTATATTTAAATACATATATGTGCATATTTATATTTCTTTAAATACAGGATATTATTTGGTCATCGGCCATACTGGTGGGTCCAAGAAACTCAGATTTACCCAAATCACTCAAGTCCATGCCTTGAACAGTTCCCCACTACCTGTGAAACAGGTCCAGGTAAGAAATTGCAGCAGCCTCCAGTTATTGATGATGTTCCAACAGGGAGAAATTATGTAAGATTATCATCTAATTACTGATATTATATAGGTATTAAAGAAAATGCCATGGGTGAGGATGCTAACAGTTCATAATCATCAATGTTGCTAATGAGAAAGGAAAGAAATTTTATAAAGACTCAGATTCCATTTTGTTATTTGTGAAAGGGTGGATTGAAAGACTAGTCCCAAATAATTTTATATTTGGGCACTTACTTTTTAGAAGAATGTACTGGTAGATTTGGGTGCTGAGTTCTTAATTAGACTTGAGTATACTGATTTCTAGAAATCAATGAGCTTGAAAATCTGGGAAAAACATTTTTGAAATAGCGTTTCTAAGGTTCAGTTTGACTCAATTTTCTCTTTATTTCTACTTGCTTCTAAACATTACATATGACTTTTGCCCTGTGGTGTTTTGTTTTTTTTTTCTGAGTTATTGTAGTTTTCATGGTGAATATGCTGTTCTCTTGTCTATTTCTTGATAGTTAATTAACCATTTTTCAAATGTATGGACATTTTATTGTTGCAGGAAGTCCATCTGGCCATGCAATGGGCTCATCATGTGTCTGGTACATTATGGTGACTGCTGCCCTGAGCCACACTGTCAGTCAGATGAGTAAGAGCTCCATCACTCTGCACAGGTCAGCTTTGGTAGCATTGAAATATGACAGTTTTGAGTACAAAAGTCTTGCCTAAAAATTAATTTTCTTATGCTTTTAGTTGTTGAATGAAATATACTTATCCAATTCTTTCATAACTGTAATAACAAAATGAATAGAAAACTAATATTTTGCTTTAAGATAATGTCCTAATTAGCGCATAGCTATTTCCCTTTAGAGTTGGAAATGTTTAACTGATTAATGACTTGCTAAATCTGCCTTTGGGTTTCCAAAATGCAATAATTATTTTGATAGCTCATGAATAAGTCATCCAAAATTATACAGTATAAGGAAATATTTTTTGCATGCACATTCTCTTGTTTTAAGATGAACTGAAAGTTTTGAGAATTATGCTTCCTTCTATGAATAGCCAATGCTTTTGACAGCAATAACAAATATTTTAGCTTTAAAAACTATGCAAACTTTGTAATTAAAAACATTCTAGAAGCAAACTTAAATTTGAATGTCAGTAGATGTAATGTTAGCAGATTTCTTAATGTCTAGAAAAGCCCAAAACTTTAAGAGTATTCACAACTTTTGTAGGAATTGGGCTGTTTCCTTCTCCACTTTCCTGAAATCCTTTAACTATCATGAAGACAATCTTAAGCACCACTTGAGATTAGATTTGCCAGTTAACCTTTTAAAAATGCTATAACATATACCATTATATAAATGTTCTAATAAAAATAAAAAATGTTTAATATTCATCGCATAGTCCACCTTTTGGAGTTGTATTGAATAAGAAACAACCAAAGAAGTCTGGGCACCTTTAAAGTTTATCTAGTGAGACTGTGACCTGTATGCCTTAATATATTCATTACCCAACTCCAAACAAGAACAACAGTAGAAAGACGTCATTATTAAAGAAGTTAGCACTTTATAGCCATAGAAAATTTTCAAAGTAGGAATCTAGGTCAGTCTTGCCTTTTCTCTATAGCTCATTCCTTCTTCCAATTATCAAACCTGGAATAATATATGTTTGCTCTAAAAAAAAAAAAAATTCTTATACCTCCCTTTTGAGTTTTTAAAACCATAGAGTGCCTACTTCTTACCTTCACAGTACCAAAGTCTTGTTTATTCTTCTTCTACATTGATATCCTGCTTACTTTCTCTTTGAAAGTCTCATGTCCTTCTATGACTTAGTTTTTTTATAATCAATTGGTAATCAGGAACAAACCATTCAATGATTCCTGGAACTCAATACTGCTAACATTTTTTGAAAACAACATGAATTCGTGGGTTTTAACATTTTAAATATTTTTTTGCACATTGCTGCTTCTAATCCAAAGTATGTAACCCATAGATTAATTCCCTCATTCCTTATTTTCTGTATCTAAAAAAATAAGAAACCAAGACCCTTGAGAATCTGTGATTAAACCCAGTGAAAACTTGCCCTGACGAAATGCTCATGTGCTTTCCATTTGATTGGCTGCTGCCTCTCTGTTGAATTTTCCTCAAGCAAAGGAAGGTTGAGAGAGGAGGGTAAAGAGGAAGCATTTAGGACAGGGTGTAAAAATATACATAGTTCATTCTTGATCATTCTGAATATTAGTAATTCCCTCAAACTTGAATTTTCCCTACTCCATTGAAACATTATCTTTATTTCATGAAAGTCAAATTGCCTTTCTTTTTAAGCATTTTTTAAGATCACAGGATATAGCACTGGTTAAAGTTTATGCATTGAGAAATGTAGAAATCTCCCTGTTAAAGTTTTTCAAATCCTATAAAGTACATGGAGGCAACGTTTGGAAAAAAAGACTCTAGAATCATGGTGCCACGTCACAGCAAGAAGATTCTTCTGAGAAGGATTATCTGGTTTCACCCCTTGAATTTTATGAGTGATACAATTTCTTTGCTTTTTACGCTTGTATCTATTCTTCCATCGTAGACTGACCTGGTCATTTCTTTGGAGTCTTTTTTGGTTGATTCAAATCAGTGTCTGCATCTCCAGAGTATTCATAGCAACACACTTTCCTCATCAAGTTATTCTTGGAGTAATTGGTGGTAAATATGATCACTTACGTTTAGTTGTGTCATTTGAAAGCTTTACCTTCATTTGTTTAATGGTGTCAGATTCTCCCTGGTAAACAGTTTCCAACTTCAGAGGTAATTCTGTGAAGTCACTGATGTGATATTCTGCCCAGGAAGCTGAAGTGGTTCAACATACTTCTCGTGGCCTCCGTGTACACAGGGGCACAGTCTCACTCAGTGCTGTAAATGCATAATTACTTAGTGAGATGGGCTTTCCTGAAGTGAGACTAGAGCTAGACTCACTAGAGTGAGTTTGTGTCTTGGGTTGGGGGACTTAGTGACTTTGCAACGTGCATACCATGCCATTCTCTTTAAAAAGTCTGAAGTGATTATTACATGACTTTGTACTTCACTTGGTAGCTGCTTAGTGTTCCTAAGCAGTGTTCATCGTGACTGAGTTTCCACTGTTCAGCTCCATATACCTTTCAAAGCCTAACTTAATTGGCTATGGCAATTGAAATATTAATTGCAAGCACTAGATCCATGCTTCACCTACAAAGTGGGTTGTCACTGAGTGCCACCAACTCCAGAATGATCCTGCTGGGCTAATATAGATAGTGAAAACACCATGGGCAAATGCGCACTTTTAGTTACAGCCTAGAAAAGGCTTTAGAAAATTGATAGGACAACGTACATAGGTGGTGTGGAAAGCTCTTTATCATTGAAACTATGGCTGAATTCTTTAACACAGAGAGGAATGATTCTCGAAGGGCTCAAGAGCACACAGTCATCGTCAATCTCTTTCCACTCCCCAGGCATGCTGGTGGCAGAGGCCTTTGAGCACACTCCAGGCATCCAAACGGCCAGCCTGGGCACATACCTGAAGACCAGCCTCTTCCTCTTCCTCTTTGCATTTGGCTTTTACCTGCTTCTCAGACTACTCGACATTGACCTGCTGTGGTCTGTGCCCACAGCCAAAAAGTGGTGTGCTAACCCCGATTGGATCCACATTGACACCACACCTTTTGCTGGACTCGTGAGAAACCTTGGTGTGCTCTTTGGCTTAGGCTTTGCAATCAACTCAGAAATGTTCCTTGTGAGCTGCCGAGGGGAAAACAGCTACAAGCTGAGCTTCCGGTTGCTCTGTGCCTTCACTTCGTTGACCACACTGCAGCTTTACCATTTCATCCAGATCCCGACTCATGAAGAACACCTATTTTATGTGCTGTCTTTTTGTAAAAGTGCATCCATCCCGCTGACTGTGGTTGCTCTGATTCCCTACTGTATTCATATGTTGATGAAACCAAGTGAAATGAAGACTAAATAGGGCCGTGCAGAGTGCTCTGTGGTCACAAGATGATCACCCTTCTTCATCTGCCGGTAGAACCACAGAGTAGGCAGAGACAGGAACACTTCTAATCCGAGGTCCCAAAATGGTGACACAGCACAGGCCCCATTCCCCATGTAGATGTTTAGTTTGGACTTCACAGTAGTCTTTTTTTTTTTTATGAATTGTCAATATTTAAAAACAAGGTTATTTGACATAAAAGTCTGAAATTCTGTATTTTTTGAAAAATCTGATGGTATGGCTACACAGGGTCTGCATCCCACCTAGAGATGATGGACTGGAACTGGGTACTGACTGTCCCCAGTAGGAGGCAAGGACTCTCCATTTTATCTCCCTTCAGCACCCTGGTAAGAGCACAGTATCAGATTCCTTTATCATCTTTATGCCAGGCTACTTCTGGCTCCTGTTCGCATTTTAGTGCAACCCCAGTCATATCCAATCTCCTCAGTTTTCAGACCTGGAAATGGAGGTCTATTTAGATGAAAGAATTTACCTATAGTTAGGCCACCTTGAGAGTAGGAATTAGAACCCAAGGCTTCTGACACATATTCTTCTTACACTGTGTTTCATTTCTTTATTTACAATAGATAAAAATCAGTAAGAGTTTCTATGATAAAAATCAGTATTCGTTTCTATGATGATTGTCACATAAATCAGTTACATTTCCAGCAATGACACTGAAAGGCCACACTCTCTTTGGCTTATACTCTGCACACAGGGTCAAGATGAGGCCAACAATGGCTCTAGATATTGATATGCAAGCATTTCCAGTTCAACGAAACAGGCTACTGTCTGGACTTGAACATCTTCTTCACTCTGATCTCTGTTATCCAGTACTGCCTGCCAATATTTCAATAAATCCTGCTGAAGATACCCTGTTGGAATATTATTTACCCCAAAAAGGCTTATCTCAACACTATAACATCCCCATACTTTATATTTAGCAGCCAATCTTTCTAAACAGAAAAATCAAGTGCCTTCTTCAAAGTCATGCTCCAATCCAAAAAAATGATTAAATGCCTGCATCTGTTAACTGATTAATTTCTATGTATACTGAACTGTGATGAAAATCTATAGCTTTACTTTAGACAATTATTATTGATAGAATATTAATATTATACTAACAATTTTTCAGTAAGGGTTTTTTTCCCCCTCATTGAATCTAGTAATTCTGAACTTTAAGTTGATAACTGTGTCATTTTAATCAAGTACAAGGATTTGAATCAGAGTTTACTACAAGTCTTAGTGACCTGTGATCTACCACAATGTTTTATGTAACCCTTCTCAGGAGTATCAATACATGAATTATTTTCAATTATGACACTAAATAGCTCATAAATATTCATGAAAACACAACGATTCAAGCGAGTGCAATTTGATGAGATGGTAGCTGAGAATAACAAACCTTTAAAAATCAAAGTAATCATTGACTCCTTTTTAAACATGTATAAAGAGTATATGCTGTTGCTTTTACAAGACAGACAATAGCTTTCTTTTAAAAAGGTAACTGAACTTAATTTTAGTCGTGTGATTCCTAAGCAAAAAGCTGAGGGATGAAGAAAGATTATCTTAAGAATAAAATTTGTCTCTTATTGATGGGACATTAGAGGTGAAAGAAGTAGAGAAGAATGATCCTTAAGGTGATGACCCTTTTTCATGGGTCAATCCCACCATATCCCCATCCTACTGTACCTTTCAGATTTTATGATGCATTTGCCTCTGATTGAGGTCTCATTCCTGTCTAAAAGCCCTTTGTCAAAGTTTCATATGAGGCAATGTTAGTCCTGAAGGAGTCTAGTACACTTGCTGCTGCCCCCATCCTATTACAATCTCAGCCTACTCTGAAAAAAACTAGGACATTAATAGCCAGGGAATTCTGCTTGACCCTACCATAAATTCCTTCTTGGTTTCCATGAAGAAGCTCTCTTCAGCCACCCCACAGTGCTGTCTATTGGGTGGCACGTGACCCTCAGAGGGGGACTGGGATGAAGTGTGGGCTTGTTTTCTATAATTAATCCCCAGCAACTCTACCCCTATCTACCACAAAGTCCAAGAGTTCCCATGTGAGAAGATTTCCCTTTTTATTCTACATGAAGCCTCCTGGAGAGATCCATATGGTGGTAAATTGCTTTTGCAATGAAAACTGCTTAGGCAGCAAGAAGAACAGCTTCTCATAGCCTTAGAGAAAATGTCTGCCCTTAATAATGATAGAAAAGACTCTTCTGCTTCCAATTTATTTGTCAAAAGTAGGCAGAATTGAGCTCATGTTACTTACTGTTACTATATCCATATATTCAAAATGTCTACACATCTACATATTCAGGAGAAAATGTCAATACCATGAGCTTTCAGGATGGCAAAATCTAGACAAATGACTTGAGATACTGTCCAATCAAATGAACATTTGAAAAGAAATGAAGAGAAATTTATTATTGTTGAAACTAGCTATCAAGAAGAATGTTAGTCCCTTTCCTTTGACAGCATGTTGATTGGACATCTGACTTAGAAGTTTAAATTGATGCCTTCTCCAGACATATTTCACTATAACAGGTGATTTTTAAAAAATTGTTTTAAGATGCCCTTGAAACTAAAAGTTATATCTCAAAATGTTTTACATTTATTTAAAATTTAAAATAAATTCAAGACCAAGTTGGTACATACATATCTAAAAAGTCTTGTTATAAGAGAAAGTCAGAAGACTTGATTTTAAAAATGTAATTCATTTTTCAAGTATATTGAAATGATATATTTCTGGCACTCTCCAATTGAACTTTTGCAGTAATGGATGTGTTCTGTGTTTGTGCTGTCCAATACAGTAGCCACTGGCCACCCATAGCTATTGAGTTCGTGAGATGCTGATGCAACTTTAAAAAAAATACTTAAAAGTTAACAAATGGCACCACATTACTTTTAAAGTGGATTTGCTATCTGAAAGCATTAGACATCAGGGGAGGAGAAAGGTTAGAAACATCATTTTAGTTTTTTGGTGACATTGAGGTCCAGGAACTTAGCCAGGAAGCTGCCTGC
>CAUYQG010058536.1:0-13895 GCA_963574415.1 Tarsius wallacei | reverse complement strand
TCACATCTCTCTGTCATTTATTAGTGTTTCCTGTTGTGCAAAGAGGAACATGAAAAGCTTTGGAAAACAGTGATATCTAGCTAACGTTTGAGACTACTCTTTGTTTTCATCTTATTTAATTTTTTTTTTTTTTTTTTTTTTTAGTTGGTGTCTCACTCCGTCGCCCAGACTGGAGTGCAGTGGCCGCTTCCGGCCACCGCAGCCTCGACCTGCTGGGCTCCGGCGATCCTTCCACCTCAGCCTTCCGAGTAGCCGGAACTACAGGCACGCGCTGCCACGCCCGGCTAATTTTTTGATTTATTGTAGAGATGAGGTTTCACCTGCCCAGGCGGGTCTCGAACCCGCGGGCTCAGGCAATCCACTCACCTCAGCCTCCCAAGGCGCGGGATTACAGGCTGAGCCACCAAGCCCGGCTGTCTTATTTAATTTTTATGCTTGCCTTTTATTCATGGCAAGTGAGTCCACGTGCAATAATGATATACAGCAAGTCCCGAACATACGAACTTTCCAGTTGTGAATTTTCAACGTCATTAACATGTGTTCTCATGTCCAATCATGTAAGTTAGTTCAGTTAGTTCATATGTCTGGTGTACATTGCGTGCATCCTCTGCAAGTGGTTGTGCTTTTGTGTCTTTTACTATACAGTGTTATACAGAGTATGGTGTCTTTATTTCAAGCCCAAGATGTTCCGAGGTAGGCATAAAGGCAGCAGGGATATAGCTGGTACTGTGTAGCCAATTGTGTTAGTTTAATATCTAAGCTAACTTTGTTGGACTTACAAACAAATTGGACTTATGAACCCACTCTTAGAATGGAACTCGTTTGTATATATGGGACTCACTGTAACACTTTCCTTACTATCTAAAGGTAGCTATGTTTTGTTTTCAGTGAGTTCATTTAAATAAAATATTGGAACATTCATAGAATAAGCCTTATAAGCAATGGCAAAGGTTATGAGAGTGAGATGCAAAAGCCAGAAGTACCCTGGAAAGTGCTATTGTGGGCTACAGCCAGGGTAGGGAGGAAAATGGTGAAAGCTATTGGGAAATCATCTGAAGAATGATGCAGTTGTGGATGTGTGTGTATGCTTGTGCAAGTATGTGTGTGGTAGGGGGATGTGAGCCTGTGTGTGTCCTTGAGTAGAAAAAACGCAAGTCATTTTCCTCTGCTCTGACACAACAATCAGCACAAAGGACTTCTGTGACCCCATGTGTGAGGTTTTTCCCTAGACATCAATCAATTCTGCAACAGCCACCAGCCGTGTGTCCTTCTATTCATTTCAATTCCAACACTATATACTTGAGATAGGACTGGATCCCACAGGGTAAGGGCTCTATCCCACGAGACTGCCCTCCCCATTCAGTGCCAGTCACAAGTCCCAGGTTGTTTTACCTGAGCTTCTGACAGTCCCCTCTTTGGGTTCCATTAATTTGCTAGAGCGGCTCATGGAGGTCAGGGGAACATTTATGTACATTCAACAGTTTTTTATAAAGGCTATTACAAAGGATACAGATGAAGAGATGCATAGGCCAAGGTATGTGGGAAGGGGTGTAGGGCCTCCATAATCCTCTCTGGGCACACCATCCTCCAGGAACCTCCAAATGTTCAGCTCTCCAAACCCAGTCCTTTTGGATTTTTACGAAGGCTGTATTATGTGGGCATAATTGATTAAACCATTGGCCATTAGTAATCAACTCAGCCTTCAGCCCTTCTCCCCCCATTGGAGATTGAGAGTGAAGCTGAGAGTCCAACACTCTAATCCTGCCGGTCTTTTTTGTGTGACCAGCCCCCTTCCTGATACTATCTGGGGGCTGCCTGCCAACTCATTAGCATGCAAAAAGACATCACTTTGGAGGTGCTAAGGATTTTAGGAATTGTATGTCATGAATGGGTCGAAGAACAAATGTGTATCTTACAGTATCACAGTCCTCATACTCTGAAGTCATTCCATCAACTGAAATGAATTACTAAGATTGGGTATGGCTTTGTTTTCACTCTGGAAGCAGAATTGAACATGTCCACACACTCTTACATATAGAGTACATACTGGTATGATTCTCCTTGTTTCTCCAGTTGCAAATAGTTCAACCGATAGCTATTGAGTACCTTCTATGTGCCAGGCACTGTCCAAGGTGCTGTCATGAGACAGACAGGGTCCCAGCCAAGAGATCAAAGACTTGCATATGACTTCCTCAGCACCACTTACTAACCAGGCACTCTCTGTCAAGAGATTTGAACTCTTTGAGCCTCCGCGTCCTTATACATTGAGTGGACAGAGGCATACCCCACACGGATTACCCTGGCCATAAATGAGCTAAGATGTAAGAAGGCACTCTGCAAATTGTGCTAAGGCATGTGGCTGGTGTTATTACTGTGAGGCATACATTTCGAGTTTCAAAAGTGTTATTCAGAGAATCCTTGCCTTTATGGTCCACAGAGGCATGCCAAAGATATAACTGCTACTCAGAAGATCTAATTGCATAACTTGAGCAATTTAGCTGCAAATGTTTAAAACTCTCTACAGCTGGGAGCTGGGATGAGGGGGCCATGTGGTCAGCAGGTCGGGGGATCTCCTTTTGGGAGCAGTGAGTTTTGAGGAGAGTGGCGTGCATTGTGTTCATCTAGAGAGGCATTGTGGATTAATACACTGCAGCCCGTGAATTTTAATAATGAACCCAACAAATGTGCAAGGCTCCAGGGAGAATAATTGAAAGGAAACTCTCTAAGTCAAACCTGGTTCATCCAAACCTATTTGCAATCTCTCTTTCAGTGGAGGTGGGGGTGGGGAGAAAAAGTCAGGTTAACAAGTTAATGACACCAGCCTACTGTGCCTTTAATTACCCTGCAAATCTCAAGCAGAGAGACTGACAACTGCCAGAACCATATGCAGATTTCCTGGGATCTCTCCACACAGATAACACAGTGTCTTTCCAGAAGCTTTTCTGAGGAGGAGGAGTGTTATTCCAGGAAGCCCCCCTTTATGGGACAAGTTAAGCTAATAATATTTTTTCTCATAGGGTATCTCTTTTAATCTTTGGAAAAGACCCTGTGAGGTCAATATGATTGTGTTTATTTAACCAGGAGGAAACTGAGACTTAAGGATATTAAGTGAAATGTCCAGGATCACACAGACCAGAAGCAGGGCAGTCGGGAGTGGAGTTCAGGTCTGTCTGGCTAAAAACCGGTACTCACTCAAGGATTCCATGCAGCTGTGGAGCGCACAACTCCCTCTCCTACTCTCCTGCTCCCTCCCTCCCTCCCTCCCCTGCTCCCTCCCGCCCTCCCCTGCTCCCTCCCCTGCTCCCTCCCTCCTATCCTTTTTACTTCCCTCTCTTTCCTACTTTCTCTAGTCTCTTTTATCACTCTTCTTTTTCTCTCTCTTATTCCTGTTTTCATTTTCCTCTTTCCTCCCTCACTTCCTTCCTTCCAGCCTTTCTTTGTTTCTTCTCTTCCTTTTTCTTGCAACAAATATAAACTAGATACCTATCTGTGTGACTCCAAGCTCTCCAAATACAGAAATGTTTTTCATCTTTTTAATGTGGCAGCTCTCTGCTTTCTTGAGTTCACACTGTCATTGAGAGAGATGAATGGGAAATACACAAAAATAATATCAAGTAAACAAACGCGTAAAATACATTCAGGGGAGGGTAAAATTGATGGGGAGGGTTGCCAAGTGAGCGTGTTTGAAGTGGAGCACCATCAGAGGCTCACCTGTGAGGGTGGCATTTGATCTGAGCTCTGAATGGGGTAAAGAAATAAGCTGTGTGAAGTCTGCCCTTTGAGAGTTGCAGGTGGAGGAGGCAGCAAGCTTGAGGGTACTGATGTGGGAATGAGCGTGGTGTGTGTAAGGAACAACCAGAAGGCCCATGTGGCGCTGGACCAGAGTGAGCAATGGAGAGGCTGGGAGAAGACAAATTTAGAGAGGAGACAGCTGGGGAGCAGGTCATGCCTAGCTTGGTGGGCCAAGGCAGAGGCAACTTGCTTGCACATATTGGTCAGGAGCTGTTAGCAGACAGGCCCGCACACTTGTATGCACTGCTGTCTGCTCCTTCTTTCCTTTGCCTTGAGCTTTGCTGCCCAGCCTTCTGCTTTCCAGATGTTGCACACATTTTCTGTTTGGCCTAATTGGGCTCTCTTCTTTTTCTTCCTTTCCTCTCCTTCCATTCTTTCTTCCATTTTCTTTTTTGCCAATATTTAAAATTCAGGGACTGGGATTAAAAAAAAAAGATGCAGATCTCTGACATTATGAAAAACTCAAAAGATCTGGCAATGCGGAAACTGTATTCCTTCCTAATGACAGTCAGCTTAGCGTGTAGCTCAGGCCATTTCAAAAAATGTGCTTGGCTGTGATCCCCACCAACTCCTGATATTTCTTGGACACTGAGACAAACTATATTTTTACGTTCTTTGCTCTCTGTGCTGCTTTGCTTCCATATGGGGATCCTTATCTCTGCATGCCACTTTTGGCTTGGGATGGGGACTTCCAATTTACTAAAATTATGCTTTCTCTAGCCTCTTTAACTCTCTTCATTGCATGTGACATGTTCTCTGCTGCCTTCGGATGATTTCTTTGTTGGGAAAAGTGAAGTAGACCGTAAAACAGGGCACCTGGCTCATGTCCTAGGTCTGTAGCTTACTGTGTTATCTTGGGCAAGCCCCTTCCTCTCTCCGAACTACAGTTTTTTTATCTGTACAAGATACTCTCCAGGTATGTACCCAGCTCTGCCATCTACACATATATTTTGACAACATAAGACACATTCCTCAACTATCTACATCCCATATAAGCTGATGACTACGTTTTCTTTCTGTAGTGATTTACAAAGGTTAAGTGAGATAAGTCTTTTTAAATGCCTATCACAGCAATTGGAACAACTAATTACTTTTTTTTTTTTTTTTGGGTGGGAATCTTACTCTATTGCCCAGGCCTGGAGTGCAATGGTGCATGATCACGGCTACCACAGCCTTGAACTGTTGGTCTCAGGTGATCCTTCCACCTTGGCCTTCCAAGTAGCTGGGATTACAGGCATGTACCATCACACCTGACTAATTTTTAAAAATTTATTGTAGAGATGAGGTATCTGCATATTTTCCAAGCTGGTCTCAAACTCCTAGACTTAGGCAATCCTCTCACCTTGGTCTTCCAAAGTGCTGGGATGACAGGTATGAACTACTGCACCCAGCCAACTAATTAATGTCAATGTTTGTTGATATTATTGTTTAGCATGAAAGTCCTATGTTATAGAAATACCACACAGAGAAAAGTAAATATCTGTGTGCAGAGGATTTAAGCAATAGGGTCTTAGGAAGAAGTTCTTACAATGATGTAGCATTCTGAAAGGAAACTTAGACTATTCTTTCTCAGGAAGATCAAAATTAAGAATTTAGGAGGTGTGGCTCTCATCAACCAGGGAAAAAGAGATTTTGGTTTTTGTTTGGGACTAATCATGTATGTCTCTATGCATAAACCTAGCCAAGTATTTTCCACTATGGACCCAAATAACTTACCTGGAGATCCCAAAACAATCTCTAACTTGTTTATGCAATTAAAAAAAAAATCAATATCCAGCCGGGCGTGGTAGCGTGCTCCTGTAGTTCCAGCTACTTGGAAGGCTGAGGCGGAAGGATTGCCGGAGCCCAGCAGGTCTAGGCTGCGGTGACCGGGAGCGGCCACTGCACTCCAGTCTGGGTGACAGAGTGAGACTCCAACTCAAACAAAACAAAACAAAACAAAATCAATATCATCTTATAGTCTTATATTTATTTTCTTATTCACTTATTATTTTTATTACTATTTACTATGGATGCTTGGGCAAGTGTAACAATGTAGGCTAGGTTATGTTGCAGTAACAACCACTACAAAAATCTCAATAGTTTAAAATAATATTTGTTTTTCACTCATAAATATGCCTATCATGCAGAAGCAGGGGTGCACTGCTCAGAAGAGGCATTCAGGGATGTAGATGTAGACTGATGGAGCCTCTCTTTTTACACAGTTTTCTACCACCACAAAGACAGGGAAAGAGATGTTTGTCAGCAAATGCACTGGCTTAGAGTGGTACACATCACTTCTTCCTGGTCACTGGTCAAAAGTAAGTCATAGGATATGCCTGAATTTAAGTAGTTAGAGACATACAATTTTACGTGTCCCAGGCAAGAGAAGCAAATATTTGTGAAGGGTCCTACCTTTGATCACAGAATGATTTTTGCTTTCCTCTTCAGTAGACACTCTTGACTCCTCCATACTCATTACTGGTCCCTGAAGTCATGTGCGTTTCCAAGTCCTGGACTAGATGTTCTATGAGGACCTAACAAAAATTGGATCTGATTGTTCTATTTTGTTCCTATGAGATTAAATTCAGAGCTCCTCAGCTCTGCCAGATCATCATTATCCTTTCTTAAACTTGATGAGTTGGTCTTTTTTGGTCATCCAAAATTGCTCTTTAATGTGAATCATTAATGAGAGGGGCAGGGCTCCTGGCAGGGAGGCAGCCTGCTGAGGGCAAAGAGGCAGACATGGGATTTGGAGTTACACTAGTCCAGCTCAAAACCTCAGCTCTGGCGTTGAGATGTATGGCTGTAGCTCTGGTGATTTAGCCTTTCAGTTCTCAGCTATGAGGATAAAGAAAATTATATTTATAAAGTACCTTACTTTGCCTAGCTCACATCAGGCACTCAAGCAATGATAATGATGATTGGGAAGCTTGAGCACCAGTAGAGTAAACTCCAGGACTTTGAGTCATCACAGCTGGGAACTAAGGAACACAATAACTTGGTGGGCAAAGGAACTATCAGGGAAGGCCTTACAACTGCCACTGGAGTAATCGCAGTAGCCTAGCTCCGGGTGGTTACCCACTAATGGAGCTAAGGCTACTGATACATTCCAAAGCTTACAGTTTTGAAGAAAAGTTTCCCACATAAGAACTCCCAAGCTTCTTATTTTACAACCTTCAAATCCTGTGAACCTAGTCATGATGACTTTATTAAATGTCTTCCAATCTGTAGAACCATTGCACAATGGCGCATATGGAAGCTCTGTTTTCTTTCTTCCCCTCTTCCCCTCTTAGGTGTTCTTAGAATGAATAATATGTTGCAAGTCACAATGGCTGAATATACATTGACCAGGAAGAATGTGGCATGCTAGCCTTGTGATTGATTTGATTCATGTGAGCAATGAAGCTTTGCAGTTTGGGCCAAGAGTTCTCAATGATCTGGCTTGTCTATCTACATGGTTCAGGCTCACTGGACATTTGATAAAGATTCCTTTCAAGCATAAACACAATGCCATACCTGACAGGCTGGATTTACATCATAACGTATCCGTCTGAGAGAGAGAGAGAGAGAGAGAGAGAGAGAGAGACAGACTGCATTAAGATCCCTTGTTTTCCTTCATTCAAATTAACTTCCCCTCTCAACTAACTCAGTTTACCTAACAATGGAAAGGCTAAATGCCTATCTCCCATGAACCTCTTTCTATCAAGGTGTCAGGGAAGAAGGTGGCTCAGTGTCAGTAGCTAGTAGGCCAGTGTGGAAGTTTTTGAGAACTAGTAGTCAGAAAAGGGCCATGAAAGAAGAATGACTATCTTCATCAAAATGAAACTGAAAGGTAAGATTTGGGAGACAGAGTAGCTCAGCACTAGGTCATTATTTTGGTGGCAAAGACCTCATCAAAGTCCAAAGGTTCAAGAGGGTCTGAGCTAGGGACTAGGAGTGTGGCCATGGGATCAATGAGCCCACATTAAGAAGCAGAGGGCACAGAAGTGCTCTGAGAGCCATCTCAGGACAAAGCTGGGTATTCAGATAGGGTTCTCTTCTCTAACAGGAGGTGGATACTTCTGAGTGCATTTTACCATATGTGTTCCCTGTTGAGTGCTGTCAGCCTCTAGAACCTCTTTCTGCCCCTGCCTCCCCAACCCTTAAAAAAAATCACAAAGGGCATCATTGTGCTTTCCCCAATAATGAGCTATGACACACAGGCATTTATTAATTTATTGCTTTTAAAAAAATTTTCATGGTGACACAGATCAGCCTATACGCAGCATTCTCTGTCTTGTATCTTGAGATGACAAGTTCAGCATCTGCTTCATTTTTAGTGATGTAAAATGTATCCATGTTTATAATTAGCACTTGGTATACTTTGTTGAGTAGCTCACGTTATATTATCATATTTAATCTTCACTGTGACCTTGTGAAACGAGTAGAGGTTGAACATGCCAAATCTGAAAATCCCAAATCCGAAAATCCCAAATCCAAGATGCTCCAAATATGAAACTTTTTTGAGCACCAGCCTGATGCTCAAAGGAAGTGCTCATTGAAACATTTTGAATTTCCAGTTCTCTGACCTGGGATGCTCAATCAGTAGATGCAATGCAAATATTTTAAAACTAGAAAATATGTAAAAATTTTTAAAAAATGTTTTTGGTTCTAAGCATTTTGGATAAGGAATATTCAACCTGTATTATCCCCCCTTGATAGTTGGAAAAACCAAGGCTCAGGGAGATTGAGTAACTTATTCAGTGTCACACAGGTAGTGCTAGCTGAATCTGCATCTGTCTGTGTGAAGAGGGGAGAGGCAGATACCTGGGACCAGGTGAAGCCGCTGTCTCACTGTAGTGTATTAGATGAGTTAGAGGGGACATCTTGTTGGGGACCAAGAAAACCACAGACTCGCCCAGAACATATGAGAAAGAATTAAAATCTAGTTTGATGGAAGTTTGAGAAGTCCTCCCTGAGAAACGGGCATTTAAGCTGGTCCTGATAGAGCATTCAGAATTAAACTATGTCAAGTGGGAGGCAACACAAGTTGTTTCAAGGAAAATGGCCTCATTAGAGCTTTGAGACATAGATGTTCTCCAAGCCATGTCATTGTGGCTGTGTGATTTCTAGCAAGTCACCAAACCTTTCTGAAGCTAAGTTTCCCCATCTGCTAGAGAAAGGGTCTGAGCTGGGGGCCTGTTATTTGAACATTACCTGGGCATCAGCTCAGAACCTCTCCTGGAGATTTCTCATTTGTCAGAAGAAGAAAAGAAATCAGGACCCAAGTGACGGTAATATTTTTAGAGTGCATTGCTTCCTGCAGGCTTTTTGGTCTGCTTAAATGTGAGTTTCGGGGCAGGGCGGCAACATGAGTGAGCTAAAGGGGTCAGCAGGAGAGAACTCCTTGGCCCAGAAAACAAGAGGTCTACATAGCTCACAGGCACAGCAGGAGGCAGATGGCTCTGTGCTAACTGTGGCTAAGAGGTCTTAATGGATTGTGCTCTCTCCTGCTTCTTGATTACAGGATTCTTTCCTGTCCATCATCATGCCTTGGTCAGTGCTAAAGAATCACTGCATTTCCGCTTCACTCTCTCACTCCCCAAGGCAGAAGCAAATCTGCTCAGGGCTAGAAATTGCTGCTGTTGTATCCTTTGCCTTTGCTTCATTCCGCAGGAAAGCAGCTGACTCTGGAATCTCTTGGTTTTGGAAGTATCCTCAGAGAACATCTCACTCAGTCCCTTCCTGGAGCAGATGGGGAAACTGAGGCCCAGAAAGGGAAAGGGAATGGCTGAGGTCATAGAAGAAGAACGGCTAGCTGCCCCTGGTGTCCTGACAACCCGTTTATTTATGTTTATTTTATTTTTGAAAGTTGAAAGTAAATGTATTTTATTTCTTTCTACTTGCATTGAGGTACCATAAGTATTCAGACTCCATTATGTAGAAATCAAACAAAAGCCTCTTGTCAACATTAGTCAAAGATATTGTAATGCTGTTCTTACTTTTGCTTATTTTTAAAAATTATTTCTTATTTTTATTTCAATAGGCTTGGGGGGTACAGATAGTTTTCGGATCTGGGCTTTAAGTGTACCTACTACTGCCACCTGTGCATATTGTATCCAACAGGTGATTTTCCATCTCTCCACTCATTCCCTGCCTCTCCTTTCTGAGTCTCCGGTGTCCATTATACTAATCTCTATATCGTTGTATACCCTTAGTTGAGCTTCCACTTGTAAATAAGAACATGCAGTGTTTGGTTTGCTATTCCTGAGGTAGTTCACTTAGGATGATGTTCTCTAATTCCATCCAAGTTGCTACAAAAGATATTATTTCATTCTTTCATTATTTGTGATGACTGAATAGTATTCCATAGTGTATGCATACTACATTTTCATTATCCACTGATCTGTTAGTGGGCATTTAGGTTGATTCCATATCTTTGCAAGTGTTAAATGTGCTATCTTGTTTAGAGTAGGCATGAAGATATTACATATCTCCACCTACTCCATCCCTAACCCTTGCAATATTTTTTTAAAGGATGATTCTAGTAAGCTAACAGATAATATTATTTATAAAAGTTCTGTTAAAAAAGAAGGTAACTTGACTATAACAGCTCAAAATGCATAGACTCTAGGATAGCGGTTTTTATCGCTTACTATCTTTTCACCAGATAGATCAAATTACCCCAAAAAATGATCTTGTGAGATTTTACTGTAATAGACAGTACTATATTTCCAAAGCAAACAATTAGATGTATTATTTAGCTCAAGATGGCATTACAAAATACCACAGGCTGTGTGGCTTAAACAATAGACATTTATTTTTCTAAGTTTTGGAGGCCGGGAGTTCAAGATCAAGGTGCCTGCAGGGTTAGCGTCTGGGGAGAACTCTCTTTCTGGCTTGCAGAAAACTTTCTCATTGTATTCTCACGTGGTCTTTCCTCAGTGCAGAAAGAGAGAGCTCTGACATCGCTTCCTCTTTTTATATGTACAATAGATGTATTGGATCAGGGTCCTACCCTTAGGACCTCAGTTAATCTTAAGTACTTTCTTTAAAGCTTTATCTTCAAATACATTTGCATTGGAGGTTAGAGCCTCAACATATAAAACTGGGAAGCGGGGTAATTCAGTTCAGAGCAAGTCGTTAACAGCTTTAAACATCACCTTACGCTAATTATCAAATGGACCAGGTAGCCAGAGCTTACCATCTAAACGCCAAAATAGTATCTTAAAAACCAGCACAATTGTGAAAACATAACTGAGTTTCTTAATTTTGTTTCAAAAATGAGAAGGTTATTTTACATTCCAATTTTTTAATCTCTCAACCTAGTACATTTTAAAATAGATTTGAAACCCAGGAAATTAGCACCTTCAATTTATTCCCAGAACAAATAGCTAATAAGTAGGGAAAATTAAAAATTTTCAGCCAGCTTGCTTTCGTGTTTTGTAACACATACCACTTTGGCTTTGGAGTAGTTTAATTTGCATTAATCATTAGACTCTCTTCAGAGTTGAAAATGAGTTGGTATTTAAAGCAAGTGACATTGTTAATTTAATGCAACACCTAAAATTTAGCCTGAGGTGCATAAACCATATATAATTTTGATACTCTACTTTTAAAATAAAAACCTCAGATAACAAGGATGATTTCCAAGCTCAAGGTTAAATAATTTGGGCCATGGATGGGGAGGAGGGAGACTCATGAAAGAAAATCCCCTTAGAAGCACAGATTACAGTGTGGGGTAATAAGAATTTTTACTAATTCTATCCAGCTAAGAAATCTTCCTTGAGATGTTCCATCAGATACAAAGAAGCATGACAATAGAAGTACCCCATCTGCTTTGATATTTTCAACAACCTGGCAACAATGTTGTGCAAATTTACAAATGACTGTGATTGTCAAATCATGTGAGCATAGTGACCTGCATGTCTATTGAGCTTACCCCCTGCCAGATGTACTTCTTTCTTGATCAGATACATGAAAGATATGGAGGGGAAAGGGACTGCAGCTACCCAGAAATCATTTGGATCTGGGAAGACAGGTTTGGCTTGTCCCTTCGGATTCATTAGAAGGTGGCCTCATCTTACCTCTCTGTTTCCAGCGAGAGCATTTAACATTATCAGCAAAGCCAAGCAACTGCTTTACAGGAGGAAGGTGCGACACTTTTTCAAGAACAGTTAAGCATATGATACATTTCCCAAAATCATAGACATATGAATTTGGAAGAAAAATGTTAACTCCCAGGGAGTAGCTACACATTACTCAGCATTCAGAGGCATTTGATGCATGTTACATAGTTTAAATTTTTGTTTGATCATCTATGTTGCCGCCAAGTGTCCAGTCCAATAAATAAAGAAGGAATTTTTTGTTTAATGATGATGTGACTTTTCTAAAATTGCCAACTACCATCATCAACACAACCCCTGGATGTTAACAAAAGGGGATTACTGTGAAGCCATCATTTCAATCCTCTCTAGATCTATGTTCTGATTCCTAGCATACACTTTGCCAAACATTCTGGCCATGGGGTTAGAGACCATTTGTCTTTTCAGCTGTGGTTCCAGCCAGCAGAAATACAATTGGCCCCTCCAATGATACACCGCTGCCCCAGACCACCAGTGGATAGCCAGCCAGGCAGTCAGCCATGGTGCTTTTATACTTTCTCTGTTCACCCTGCAGTCCTCATTTTTGTAGAAGCCTGTTTCTACTGCAAACCTTTGCCTTTGTACAAAACAAGGATTCCGACAAAGAATATTTGGTGCCTCAGATAGAAGATAGCTTGGCAATGGGGAATACTAGGTGGCCCCAGACAAGGATGTTTATTTCAACAGAGACCACCATAATGGAATGACTCCCATGGTAGACTCCGGGACACTGAAATGTTAAAACCTTTACTCTTTTTTTTCCGTT
This sequence comes from Tarsius wallacei, assembly GCA_963574415.1. Classification (NCBI taxonomy): domain Eukaryota; kingdom Metazoa; phylum Chordata; class Mammalia; order Primates; family Tarsiidae; genus Tarsius; species Tarsius wallacei. The sequence goes on along the minus strand of CAUYQG010058536.1, from coordinate 1,232 downwards.
ATATCATTCGCTTATTCATTCAATGATATCATTGCTAGGTTCTGGGACTGTGGCATTTAACAAGCCAGGGAGAAGATCTGCGTTGATGATGCTTTCAGTATAATGGTTGAACTAAACAAGGCTTTCTCAACTTTGGCACTATTGACATTTTGCTATAGATAATTTGTGGGGGTAATTCATGGGAGAAGAGCTGTCCTGTGTATTATAAGTTATATAACAATATCCCTGGCCTCCACCCACTAGATGCTAGTGGAAACCCGCTTTCCCAGTTGTGACAACTAAAAATGTCTCCAGACTTTGCCACATGTTCCCGAGGGTAAGGATAGGGGCAAAATTGACTTGGATCAAGTTGGGCTAAAATGTAGAGAAACTAACAAATACAAAGAATTGTGTGTGGTGTGTGTGTGTGTGTGTGTGTGTGTGTGTGTGTGTATCTGTAAGTTATAGCAAGTATCACAAATGTGGCATTAGGTGAGAGAAAAAATCAGAGAATAGACCTAATTTAGGTTAGGTGGTTAGGAACAATCCCTTTAAGGGGGTGATGTCTAAAATGAGACCAAAAAGAAAATAGTGATATCTAGGAGTGTTTCAGAAAGAGCAAAGAACAGTGCACAGGCCCTGCAGCAGTACAGTATGATTCATTCAAGGAACTAAAGTAGGCCTGGGTAGGTGGAAGAGCCAGAGACAGCCAAAGGTCATATCATGAAGGGCCTTAGGAATCATGACAGGAAGTATAGATTTTATAAGACTTGGCTTGCATGTTAACAACTACTTGGAAGGCTGAGGCGGAAGGATCGCCGGAGACCAGGAGATCGAGGCTGCGGTGGCCGGGAGCGGCCACTGCACTCCAGTCTGGGCGACGGAGTGAGACTCCAACTCAAAAAAAAAAAGAACAACAGATTTTTCTCATGGTATAGATTAGGGCATGAGTAATTGTTATTAGTCTCAGTCTACTGTGTGAAGGCACTTTGCATATTTGGCTTATGCTAGATACTTGTAGGGGTACACACAAAGCAAATAGAGTTCAAAGGACAATGTTGAAGAACTCAGTCAGTATGGGGAAATTAATTTGCCGCAAAGCCTATCTTAAATATCATTATTTAAAAGAAAGTGCTGATGGTACAAAATCAAAATGGCTGATAGAAGCCATGTAAATGTTGCTTTGGGGCTGTTTTCCAATCTGTAAAATGAAGATCAAAATAGAATGTATTACACATGGATTAATGAAGATT
>CAUYQG010058532.1:0-18390 GCA_963574415.1 Tarsius wallacei | reverse complement strand
AAGGTTCAGGGAGATCCTGTCACACTCCATCAACCTAAGGACTTATCCCTTTTCTTCTCAGCACATTGAGCACCTCACACTTATTCCACGGTGCTAACCTCTGTGCCTGAGGTTGCATTAATTCCCGTTTCTTTTTTTTTTTCATCTTTTAATTTTTATTTTAAAATTGTGGGGTACAATTTAGGGTGAGGTATACAAATATTCATTGTGCAGTTACGCTTGTTGATGAGGTGTGCCCCCCCCCCACCCGGGCAGATATCGACTACTGTCAATCCCACCGCCTCCCCCCCACAGTTTCCCACTACTGTCAATCCTTTTCGTATAGTATTACGGTAGTTGTTCAAGGACCACTTACGAGTGAGAACATGTGATACTTGGTTCTATGTTTCTGTGAGAGATCACTCAATACTGCGAAGTTCATGATTTTGTTCTTCTTTATGGCTGCATAATATTCCATTGTGTATAGGTACCACATTTTTTTAAGCCAGTCCTCTTTTGATGGGCAGCATGGTTGGTTCCATGTTCTTGCTATTGTGAACAAGGCTGCGATAAACATACATGTGCAGGCATCTTTTTTATGGAGTGATTTGAGTTCTTCCAGGTATATTCCCAGTAGGGGGATTGCGATTCCCATTTCTTAGCGTGTCTCTATGTCTTTTATATGTTAAGGTCCTTCTTGGTACTATTGACTGAAAATAGGCAAGAGATCAGCCAATAATTAATTAGGGTCGACTTCTCACCTCCGTCATACAATAGAAATGAATGACCTCATGCAGACTTTGTAACTCCCCAGAAGCAGTTGAGCTTTGAACATACAATGGATGTCATGCTGTTCCTGGAAGTGCTCACACGTTCTCTCATTCCCCTGTGCTCTGTCTTTCTCCATGTCGTATTTTATTCAAGTACAATCTCCCTTAGTAATATAATTGAAGCTTTCGGTAAGCTGCCCATTAGTAAGAATTCTACCAACATCATTAAACATAAGTATTTGTCTTCTGGAATGTGTCTGCGTAAGGTCTGGAATGGGATTCTCAACGGCTGACAGTGCCAGACAGATGAGGCCCTGGAGTAGTTCTTGGTTTCTGGGTCTCTCCATAGCCGTGCATGGTCACACTTCCCTTTTTCACAAAGGAGAAAGCACGCCCTCGGCCATGCCAACAACAGGACCGCCCATGCCCACTGCTCCGAGGATCCCACTCTCTAACTGCTACACCTGCTCTCACCCCATCTTATTCTTACATCCCGTCCCTCTATCTGCATTGATGCCAACCGCTGTTTTATTATTATTATTTTCATCATTATTATTATTTTGAGTTGGAGTCTCACTCTGTCGCCCAGACTGGAGTGCAGTGGCCGCTCCTGGCCACCGCAGCCTCGACCTGCTGGGCTCCGGCGATCCTTCCACCTCAGCCTTCCAAGTAGCTGGAACTACAGCGCACGCTACCACGCCCGGCTAATTTTTGATTTATTGTAGAGATGAGCTCTCGCCAAGTTGCCCAGGTGGGTCTCAAACCCGCAGACTCAGGCAATACACTCATCTCAGCCTATTTTTTTAAATTAATATTTACTTCTTTAGACAGGACTTTGCCCAGTTGCCCAGGCTGGAGTACAGTGGTACCATCGTAGCTCACTGAGTCCTCAAACTCCAGGGTTCAAGCGATCCTCCCACCTCACCTCCTGAGTAGCTTGAACTAGCTGCCATGACTGGCTAATTTTTAAAAATCTTTTTTGTAGAGACCCGGCCTTGCTATGTTACACAGGCTGGTCTTGAACTCCAGGCCTCAAGTGATCCTCCTGCTTCTACCTCCCGAAGTGTTGGCATTACAGGCATCAGTCACTGTGCCCAGCAATGCCAACAACTTTTTAACCACAGAGGACTGAGCCCTCCATCCACTTTCCAGGGCCCATTACCCCTTCACATCCATAAGACTGAGATCGCCTGGGTCTTCCTGATCATGACTCTCTTGCACACGCCTTTTGATTCCCCAGCCCGTCTTCTCTTGTCAAAAGCACTTGATGGGCCGGCTCAGTGGCTCAGCCTGTAATCCCAGCACTTTGGGAGGCCAAGGCAAGTGGATTGCCTGAGCCCGCGGGTTCAAGACCTACCCGGGCAACTTGGCGAGACCTCATCTTTACAATAAATCAAAAAAAATTAGCCAGGTGTGGTAGCACACTCCTGTAGTTCCGGCTACTTGGAAGGCTGAGGTGGAAGGAAGCCCAGGAGGTTGAGGCTGCGGTGGCCAGGAGCGTGCCACTGCACTCCAGTCTGGGTGACAGAGTGAGACTGTAACTCAAAAGAAAAGAAAAGAAAAGAAAAAAAGCACTTGATGAAACCCCAACTAAATTTCTGCTTGTACAACAGCAGCACTCAGGCAGTTGAATCTTCCTGGAGAAAATTCCAACAGCTCCTAGGAACTAAAATACCCTCACCACTTAGAATCCTACAGAGCTGGGAAGACTGGCATGAACATTGAGAACCATAATTCTTTTTCCTCTGTGCTATGCTGTGGTGAGAAGACAGGCTGCAAGAAGGAAAGGTGGAGAGGTAAGAGAATTATAGCTATGGGCTAGGTGCAGTGGCTCACGCCTGTCGTCCCAGCACTTTGGGAGGCTGAGGTGGGAGGATTGCTTGAGCCCAGAAGTTTGAGACCAGCCTGGGCAATAAAGCGAGACCTCATCTCTAGAAAAAAATTAAAAAGTTAGCCAGGCACGGTGGCATGTGCCTGTAGTCCCAGCTCCTGGTGAGGCTGAGGCTCGAGGATCGCCTGAGCCCAGGAGGTAGAGGCTTCAGGGAGCCGTGATCGTGTCATGCACTCTAGACTGAGCGACAGAGTGAGACGCTGACTCAAAAACATAAAAATTGTAGCTACTATTTGGTGACGCTCTACTACGTGCAATGAGCTTTTATAAACATTAGGTTTAACTCTCAGAACCTGAGGAAATAAATCAGTATTATGACTCCCATTTTCAGAAGACAAAACAAGAGCAATAAGCCAAATCATTTACCCAAATATGTGCAGCTAATGGGTGGCGGGACCAGGCTTTGCTCACACATTCTGACTTCCAACCTCACGCTCTTTCCGAGACACCTGCGTGGGGCCCGTGGGCAAGATCGTGGGTGCCCAGGGCCGAGCAGCCAGCAGGTAGTGACTGGACAAGCATCAGCCTCTCGTGTGGTCAAGGCAAAGCTGCATTCATGGCAAAGGTGACAGCCTGGGAGACGCCAGCGGCGGGGTTAGGGACACGTTGTGGGAGGCCAGGCCTGGGCGCAGGAGGAAGGCCGTCCCCAGTGGCTTTGCCGGGCCTTTGTTTAGCGGGACCAGAGTATCCGAGGGTAGACAGTGAAAAATCATTTTCAGCTGGAAGCTTGCCATGACCGGCTTGGCTTGGCCAATGGGATCTGATTAGTATTCTCGAGCTTTCATTAGCATTGGAAGGAAATGCCCAAATGACACAAAGCCAGTTCTAGTAGCTGAGATTTAACAGCTTAACCCAATTTCTCGAATGCAGCTAACCTGTGATAAAATGCCGGTTCAGCATCTCCTCTTCTTAAGCTGTTCGGGGCCTCCATGTGCAAACTCTTCCTTCCCACGAGCACCTCTGCCAGGCCAGGCCGGCGGACTGGCCTCTTCGAACAGGGAACGTACATCATGGCCGCGGGGGTGGAGAACTGGGAGTATTTTTCCCAGCCTTGGCTGGACCAGAGCCAAGGTTGTAAGTGCAAATCCCTTAACGTGATCTCCCCATAACTGCCCTTTGTGCTGATACAAGCCACCCCAGGAGCAGTGTTTTATTGCAGGTTTTCCATTTTAGGGAGAATGGAGAGTGATACTAAGTATAAACACAATCTCTGCCCGTCAAATTCCGTGGGCAGGTTTCTAAAAAGGAGCTGGGAAGTCGTGCAGCCAGCAATAATATTTATGCTGAAACTTATAGCTCTTGCTTCACGGGGTGAGGGCAGCAGTGGTCAGGAAAGGAATTCCCTTCCCCATAGACGATGGTTCTCATGTGACTCGAACATGAGGGAGGATTATAGGAGCTCAGAGCAAATCCTGCAGTGGTGTCTCTGTTGCGTGAGATTAGGATTAAGAACCCTTTTTAAAAGTTCCTGTATGCCAAGACGATATGCTCATTTTCACATTTTTTCCAAATACTAGCTTCTGCTTCTAAAGAAAAAAAATAGCTTCATTGATATTTCCTCTCTCTTCCTTTCCTGTAACTTCATCAGAGGCTGAGGGGTATTTTTGTCTGGCCGCTGACTCTATTACTAAGAGTAGAACTTTCTACTGCAATGAAAAAAAGAAAGCCCAGGATGTCTCCATTAGCAAGATATTTAAGATCATTATTATTATCATTATAATGCGAGTCATGGACCACAGCCTGAAATTCCTGGGCTCAAGAGATCCTTTTGTCTCAGCCCCCCAAGCAACTACACTGCAGGCATGTGCCACCACACTGGGTTAATTTTTATTTTTATTTTTTGTAGAGATGAGGTCTTGCAGTGTTATCTAAGCTGGTCTTGATCTCCTGGACTCAAGCAATCCTCCCTCCTTGGCCTCCTAAAGTGCAGAGATAACAGACACAAGCTACTGTACCCAGCCTAAAATCATTATTTTACCAGTCAAATGACACAAAAGTTCTCCATGAGGAGATAAAAATCAGTGCTCTAACCACATTGGTCTTCTTTTTGATTATAGTAAATAAACTCTAAAAGTATTAAAGAAACAAATAATTGCTGCAGGGATGTGAATCATGTAGGCTTCTTTTATCCCTTAACACTCGATAAACAATAGATTCAGGAGTGATAGAGTAACACAACATGAGAGAAACCAGTATCATTTGCCTAAAGCAGTAGGGAAAGAAGTCAGTGAGTTTACTCTTGTTTCTGGGTGCCCATCCTAATATATACATGGTTACGGGAAAGAGTTCCTACTTTTCAGTGGTTTCTAGTTCAAAAGTGAGTCCTACTTCAGGCCTATGGGGAAAATACCCTGCAAGGTGTCTGCAGTGTTGAGATCTGTTATGAGGGTTAAACATGTCATTGAGTCTCATGAGGCCTAAGCAAGGAATTTTTGAACATCATGTTATTATTTTGAAGGTTGCAAGGAAATAGCCCGGGAGACTGTCAGGAGGAGGAATTCAGTTTTATAAAATATTCCACTCCCAAAAGTCTCATGGAGCCCTAAGACCGCTTGGGGAAGAAATCAGCAAAGACTTATATCTTTGCAAAGACTGTTGGGATCTACAGCTCGGCAGACCACTTTTCAGAACAAGTGGATCTGTGCATGTTAGAAAGTCTGTTTTCCTGAACTTTTTCTTCCAACAGCATTTTTTAAAAGTCCCGTCTTATAGTCTGACTTCTAGAATTATAGAACCCCTCATAAAACCTCCCGTTTTATAATCCGACTTCTAGAAACCTTTGCTTTGGGTGATGATGAAAAATATTTTTGCTAGAGTCTGATGAGCAACATTCAGCAGCCTACAAGATATTCTGGAATGTAATCGTGAGTCTGTGTATGTATTTTTGTTGTTTTGTTGTTTTCAGAAAGATTACTCTGAGATGTAAAAACAACCGAGGAAAATACAAAGATCAAAACATAACACTTCTGTGGGAGTGTTACGTTTTGGTGGTGATAGAACCAGCTCTTGATACTGGATTAACTAAGGTGATCCACGGGCTTCCTGCCTCCTCATTCCATGTCCCAGGGAGACACAGAAGGAAAGGGGAAACCAGTGGCATGCCCCCGGTGGGAAGGTAGAAAAATACCAGGAGAAGCAGGTGCTGGTCTCAAGATGTTGTGATGTCAATGCCATTCAGAGAAATAACAGAGCTTTTCCAAGGTTCACTATGTAGCTTCAGGGTGATTTTACACAATGGCCCTGCAGGAAAGATTTAATAAAAATTCACACAAACCTCCCTTCATGCAGTTTCCATCACCATCTAGATGAACTAAAATGAGGAAATGCTCCCTCCCTTACTTGGTTGCCTACTCAGAATTCACTGGGTCCACACCCACCTTTGCATTTCCCCGGCAACCCTACTGCCCAATCCTTTTTTTTTTTTTTGAGTTGGAGTCTCACTCTCACTCACTCGCCCAGACCGAAGTGCAGTGGCACGCTCCCGGCCACTGCAGCTGGGCTCCAGCGATCCTTCCACCTCTGCCTTCCAAGGAGCTGGAACCACAGGCGCGCGCCACCACACCCAGCTAATTTTTTGATTTATTGTAGAGATGAGGTCTCACCAAGTTGCTCAGGCGGGTCTCAAACCCGCGGGCTCAGGCAATCCACTCACCTCAGCCTCCCAAAGCACGGGGATTACAGGCCGAGCCACTGAGCCCGGTTTCAATCCTCTTTCTAACTTACCAAAGCTGTTTCTGGAACCCACCTCTGCAAGCCTTCCTTAATCCATGTGGAAGGAATTCTCTCCATTGCCTGTCTGGATTTAGGAAGGCTGTGCTCCAGTGCTCCACCCTCTGACTTCAGCCCTGAACACACATGTGATTAGCATGTGGTAAATTAACAAGGGCTTCCAAACCTGGGTGTACATCAGAATCACCCTGTGCGGGGTGCTGGGTCCCCTTCTAGGACTGCGGGATCAGAGTCTCTGAGTCCTGCAATATATGGTTTGAATAAACCTACAAATGCTTCTGACGCCCTGCCAGGTCTGCGAGTCAATGACACATGGTTTTAGTTTGTATCTACTCTGTCCCTGGTGGGTAACTGCATCTGTTTATTGCACTGGGTGTTTTTAAGAGGGACAATCAGATGCCAGCAAGCACACCTGGCAGTGTTTGTCAAAATGCGTATTTCCATGCACCGTGAGCCAAGCCTACCAAGTCTTACCCCGTGGGGTATGTCCTGGGAATCAGCATTTTAACAAGCCACCACCCCCATCCCGAAGAGATTTCCTTGTCTAGGAGAAATAACCGCCCCTTTTGGGGTCTAACTGGAAAACTTACAGGAAGCAGGCAAGTCACTTCAAAGAGAGAGACAGGCTGGGAAGGAAGAGGGACCAGGGGCGGCCAGGCCTCAGCCCGAGCAGTCAGTTGTTCTTCTGCCACGCTAGAAACAAATCCAGTGGGGCCTATGATTTTAATTTTCCAGGAGCTAGAAATTCAGAGCCATTTGATTTCTCACAATTCAAAAGGCAACCAGTAAACATACAGCTGCCGCTGGCAACCCGTGCCCTCTGCCTTTGAGGGCCTCACTCACATACCTTGAAGCTCTGGCACCTTGCAATGCCATGTGTCATCAGGAGCCTGCCCGGCTGACTTCTTACAAGGAACTGCAGGGTCACAAGGCTCTGTTGGGCCATCTGGGCCACTCCCACGTGGCAGTGAATGCTTGAGTCCTCTCTCCCCCCTCCACCTTTTTCGCTCCCCTCCCAGAGCGGAGGCCACCCCAAGCCCCGCGATCGCCCATCCACACCCCCTGTCTTTGCTGCAGAATCGGAATGTATGTTGGCTACTTCCACTTGGATACCCTATAAATATCTCAAAGCAACATATCCCTAGATAAAACTGTCACGTTCCAGGGATCACGCCAAGTGTTCGTCCTTGTGCTCTCCCAGAGAACATCTCCGCCTAGCTCTCTGCCTAGCTGCGGGGGCCAGAAACCGGGGTGCTCTCCTCATTCTTTGCCCTTCCTCACAGTCTCTTGACCGGATCACCCCACTGAGTCCGCGAATTCTGCAACCAATGGGGTGAAACCCACAGCCATCACTTTCCCTAAACAAGTTCCTTGCACCATTTCGTGGTAAAAACATCACGGCAGCTGTTTCGTGACAGTTGATTCTACTAAGAAAATCCTGCTCTTTCTCTTCAAGCTTTTCTTTTTTTTTTTCTTCTTGGCTGAGAGTTGAGCTTACTTGGAACAGGATGATTTATTACGAGCAAAATTCTCCTATGAGGAAGGGATTTGGACACTTGTATGAAGTTCAGGATCATGGGCGCTGGCCTTGGGCTCTGACAGTGAATCTGGGAGCCTCCTCTCTGTGTTGACAGAAGGGGGACTCAGGGGGCAGTGAGCCGGGGGATGGCTGCAGGGGTCACACTGTCTGGTCCTCTGTTGAATTCCTGGCCTCAGGCCTCTCTCACAGCCCACTTGTGGATCCAGGGAAACTCTGACGCCAAGGAAAGGCCCCAGCACCCATTATGGCCAGCTGGGAACACAGGCAGGTATCCCACTCCTCAAAATACCTCCACAAGCTCTCTCCCGATGTCAAAGCCATGACTCCCAAAGGCAAGAGAAGAAAGAATCAAGCACCCGGGTGTAAAAATAAGCCAGAACCCTTAATGGGAAACTTCCAGTTCCTTTATAAAGCATGTCAAATATTTACAGATTCCATCATTTGGCATCCTCAAAGAAAAGTTATACAATTTGATGTGAAAATTAGGCTATGCCTACAGTAATTTTTAAGCTTCTCAAATAAAACTCAAGGAAATTAAATTCCCTACAGCGTACTACTAAAAGAGGGAACATCTGTTTTTTAAACAAAACAAAAATGGATTACAATTTTCAGGGTCAGAATGGGATATTTCCTTTAATAATAAAACGTATGCATAAGAACGTTTCAGTGAAATATAAAACAAACATTTTCCTCCCCTTATTTTCAGCAGTCTTTTCTAATACCCCAGGGAGGGCAAGAGGAAAAACGAAGAAAGTAAGGACCTGCTAGTCTGTAACTGAAGATCCAGAAAGAAAACTTTACCTTTAGTTACCATTTCGCTCACGGGGTTGAGAGATGCAAAAACACACTCATTCCTTTAATCACTGGTAGCCAAATGAGGAGGGAAAGCCCTCTCTCAGCCTCTCTCTAGACAGCTCGGTTTGGATTATGAGCTCAGAAGGACATTCTCTAAGATGTCAAACCTGGGAAAGATACCACCCAGAATTAAGTGACTAATTCACAGGGAAGCCAAACATAAGAAGCGAGTCGCAACGTAGTTGCAGTATCCATGCTCAGTGACACAAGGCATCAATGTGCCTGCTCCACTTTATCCAGTCTCTCTGGATCTTCTTTCAATGCACTTTTTTCATAATTTGTGGAATATGTTTTGAGAAAAAAGAGTGTAGGTCACCGAGGCCATTTGTCCTTGTGGCTCTCTGGCGGGGGGAGAGCCAAGCGCGTATGAAGATGAGCAAGAGAGTGTGGCCGGCCCTTTTGCTGTTGGTCCTTCCATCTGCAGAAGCTTTGAGCACTTTCGTCAGAAGTCAGAGGACGCCAGCTCTTTTGATAATGAGGTCTCTGGGTGGAGCTTTCAAAATCATTCTTTGTTCCACTTTTCTTGCATTGTCAAACTGCACCCAGTGGGTGGTCTAGAGTGTGAATTTCAAACATGTGCTTTTAATATGCCCAAAACTGTTGCTGCAAAGGAAAAAACAAAAAAACAAAAAAACTCACATTAATGGGATCCTGGTCCATCCTCACCCGTAATGTCACAAGTGTATTCTCTCTGTCCTAAAGCAATATGAAATGATGTGAAATCTTCAGGTGAATAAACCTATGGATTTTAAAATATGTATTATTTATTGTTATTTTCTTACAACTTTCTCCAACAACACACAGTTAAGTAGAAGTCAACGATAAAAAAAGTAATGATGTTGTAATCCTTTTTTTTTTTTAAGTCAGGGTCTCACTCTCTAGTCCTGGCTGGAGTGCAATGGCACAATCACGGCTGACCACAGCCTCCAACTTTTGGGCTCAGGCGATCCTCCTGCCTCAGCCTCCCATAGTGCTGGGATTATAGGTGTGAGTGACTGCACCTGGCCATGATCCTTCCTCTCATTTACCCCAGTCTTCCTGTTGGAAAACTGATGCTCATGAGAAACGTGACTCCATCTGTAGACACTTCATGTTTTGTTTTTTTTGAGTTGGAGTCTCACTCTGTTGCCCAGACTGGAGTGCATTGGCATGCTCCCAGCCACCGCAGCCTCAACCTGCTGGGCTCCAGCGATCCTTCCACCTCAGCCTTCCAAGTAGAGACTTTGTTTTAACATGTCTTTGTGGAATATTTTTCTCACAAACAGCTTTTAGGAAGGTCACTATTATTCCCATTTTATAGATGTCACATGGAGCCAGTAAGGGTATTTACCCTCAAAAGGTTGCCTCAGTGGTTCATTAGATCATCCATACTAAGTACAGAGTATTTGACACATTACACACCGAGTGCTCAAAACACATTAGCTGTAATTAACGTTCAGAAGTATCAGCAACAACACTGAAGTTGTCAGAAGCCCATTTTAAGCAGACCAGTTGGGTTTGGTTCTTCTCTAGAACTGCACAGTTCTTCTACTGATCCATCTACCAGGACTGTTCCTGCCTCCCAAGCCCTCTGCCTGGCTAACTTGTGGTCTTTGGATATAGACTGGCTTCCCCCGGGAAAGTGGTCTCCACATGGAGCCCTCCTTCCACCTGCTTCCAACTCCATCACGACTGTCTGCTTCTTCCTTCTGCATCCTCACGACTCTTCAACCTCACTAGGGCGGGGATCAAGTCTCTCTCTTTTTTTTCCTTCCCCTGAGTTGGGATCTCACTCTGTCACCCAGCCTGGGGTGCAGTGGCAGCCCAATAGTCACGGCTCACCATCGCCTCGACCTCCTGGGCTCAGGCAATCCTTCCTCCTCAGCCTCCTGAGAAGCTGGGACTACCATGCCTGGCTCATCTTTTGATTTTTGTGTAGAGACCAGTCTCGCTATGTTGCCCAGGCTGATCTCAGACTCCCGGATCCAAGCAGTTCTCTCACCTTGGCCTACCAAAGTGTTGGGATTACAGGAGTGAGCCACTGCCCCTGGCCTTGATCATGTCTGCCTCTATGCATGACAGTCTTCGCACAATGGTCAGCACAGGGCCAGCATGGAATGGGCGCTGCTGGGATCTGAATGCAGCCTGGCTGGTGATGGGAAGGACAGGTTCATAGGGACGGTCACAGTGTGCGTGATGCTGCCCGCCTGGGAGACACACAGCAGCTGGGGATGGAGCCCTTTGAGGGTGAGGATGGCACAATGGAATGGGGCACGGTGGAAGCCCCGAGTGGAAGCAGTGGCGGGGGAGGGAGCCCTGGAGACAATCGGGTTCCAACTAGGCACTTGAGGTGGAACAAGAAGAGCCACAGCCAGACCCCAGCCCTGCAGCTGGGGAGCTAGAGGCTGGCTCACAGCTCCTCCTTTCCACATGTCAGGGCAGAATCACTGAGGAACCCGCACAGCTCTTAGGGTCTGGCCTTCCCAGTGGAGTACTCACAACAAAACCCAAGTCAGGGACCCCTGCTGGCTGGCAGGAAAGGGTCCCGTCTGACCCCTGGGCCCCTGAAGACTCACCAGGCAGCGATGAGGCATCGTGCACGTCTGGCCCAACCCAGAATTGCAGTGCTGAGGGAGAAATTTTGAGACTCTGGGCATGGCTGAAGGTAAATGAACGGAAATGTTCTGACTGGTGGCAGCAGCCGCATCACAGGCAGGGATGGCTTGAGAGCAATAACTGATGGCATGGAAGGAATTCAGAGAGAGCGCTGCAGTGGGAAGTTGGGATTTACGCAGATCACCAACAGCACTCTCCGAAGTGGAGCTTGGCTGGCCTTCAGTAAAGAAAACAAGTCTCTGTCAGTACATACAACTCTGTAACTCAGCTATCACACTGGAAATAAAGTGTTCCCTGTTCTCATTTCTTCACATGACAAATGTACGACTGCAAATGCCGCTGGAAAAATGAGGTGAACATTTTGGTGGTGACAGCGCAAAACACATGCTGTACATTACTGTTTGTGCGCCATTAAAAGACAGGGATCGCTGGACTCGGTGGCTCAGCCTGTAATCCTGTGCTTTGGGAGCCCACAGGTTCGAGACCCGCCCAGGCAACTTGGCAAGACCAGCCGGGTGTGGTAGCACGCGCCTGTAGTTCCAGCTACTTGGAAGGCTAGGGGGTGGGGTGTGGGAGGAAGGAAGGATCGCCGGAGCCCAGCAGGTTGAGGCTGCAGTGCCCAGGAGCGTGCCACCGCACTTCATTCTGGGCAATAGAGTGACACTCCAACTCAAAAAAAAAAAAAAAAAGAAAGTGCCATCAGAGATGGGCAGTCTCTGTTTGGGCAGGGGCAAGGACCAGAGGATCAGAAACCAGCTCTGAAACCAATTGGGAAGAACTGCAGCAGACTCTGGGCTCAGGAGGACCTGCGAAAGGTGTGGCCAGTGCAACTGCTGCAGCCTAAAGACGAGACAGATGGCAGAGCTATACTGGTGTGATGAGGAGGATGACGACAGAGCCTCCCTCACCCCACATCCCCCAGTCCCCCCCACACACACAAACATGTTTTCTAAATGTTTTCAGATGCCTTAGTCTGAGTGAGATTGAGTGATGGGAGTTGTGGGCAAGACAGCTCGGCTCCAGAGAGGCCACTCAAAAGGGGCTCAGAAAGCAGGGCTGGTGGCTGAGGGGCACTAGGCTCAGCGAAGAGGAAGTGGGGAAGGCTTAGGGGGAGGAAGTCAGTCAGAGGGAGAGTGCTTGGTGACCAGGAGTAGTGGAGGTTCAGTGAGGGGAAGGGGAAGGGCTTGCAGGGATGACCTGGTGAGGGGAAAGGTCTCAGTGAGAAGAACTGTTCAGTGAAAGTGATGGGACTCAGTGTGGGGGGGAGGGGAGGGTTTAGTGGATGCAAAGGTGCTGGAGGAGGTCCCCAGCAAAGAGGATTGTCTGCTGAGTAGTGGTACCCCTTTGAATGGTCTCCTTTGTATCATGCAACCTTGGGTCTTTCTCAGGCCAGAAGCCCCCACTACCATCATGGTGGGGAGAAGGACAGGCATTTTGCCTGCATCAGGCAAAACACTGCTCCCAACTCCTAGAGGAATGAATCCAGGGGAAGAAGACTAGCACTTACCCCCACCCCTCACCATCAGCTGGATCCAGAGAACCAGTCAGACCTGGGTTCAAAACCTTTACACACTGTCCATCATGGTGATCTTGGGAAGGTAATTTCTCTGAGTGGGAGGAGATGCTCAACATATATTTATTGAATGAATGAATGCTGTCTATCTTTGGATATTATCCCTAAGAGAAGGAGATAAGCAGCCTTTTCTTCCTGGTGGGAAACCAAAGCCCAGAGAACTGAAGAGGCCTTCCCAAGGTCACATAGCAGGTAAGGGGCCAAGCAAAGATTCAAACACAGATCTGACCCACCCCAAAGTCATTCCTTCCTGTTATTCTCTGACAGTGTCCTTTTCCTATCCTTTATGGCATTTCCCACAAGCCATATATATGTATTTGTTTATTGTTTAGTCATTACTAGTCTCTCTCACTTGACTGCTTTTGCTTATCACTAGAATCCCCTGAAGTTAAGTAGAGTACCTGTCCCCATAAGGCAGTCAATAAACATATGTCTGAATGAAATGTAACGCAAGGGTAGAGCTTGCTGAGAATGGAGAAATCCCCTTCCCCATTCACTTATTTTTTTATTCATTCTTTACTTCCCTCATTCAGCCACTGCTCATTACTTCCTCTATTGTGCTGGCTGCTGGAGGGACAGCAATCAGATGGGTCCTGCCCTCGATGAGTCTAGGCAGACACACAGGTGATAGGTTCAGTGAAGTTTCTGCTGGGATGGGGAAAGCTCAAAGACTGTAGAAACAAAGAGCAGTACTGAGCCCAGGCTGGTGGGGAGGGAATCAGAGAGGGTTTTGTCCTGAAGGACAAGTCAGTTAGTGATGCAGAGGTGGTTGGGGAAGGGAGAAAGATTCAAGATGGGAACACTATGTGCAAAGGACCAGAGGTAAGAGAAGTTTGGCATCTGCCATCTTTCTTGCCAGCTTCCTTAACTGGCCTGAGCTCCACATTCCCAGGGTGCACAGGGGCCACACAGCCCACCACCTATTAGTGCACAGCAAACCCAGCAAACACAGCATTTGGAATGAGTGGATGCATTGTTAACTATAATGATTACTGTGTTTTTCTGATCTTTATAAAAGGTGTGAAGTAGCTGGGCTCGGTGGCTCAGCCTGTAATCCTGTGCTTTGGGAGGCTGAGGTGAGTGGATTGCCTGAGCCCGTGGATTCGAGACTCGCCTGGGCAACTTGGCGAGACCTCATCTCTACAATAAATCAAAAAATTAGCCGGGCGTGGTAGCGGGCACCTGTAGTTCCAGCTACTCGGAAGGCTGAGGTGGAAGGAACGCCGGAGCCCAGCAGGTCGAGGCTGCGGTGGCTGGGAGCGTGCCACCGCACTCCAGTCTGGGTGGCAGAGTGAGACTCCAACTAAAAAAAAAAAAAAAAAGCTGTGAAGTACCTTTCTTTTGTATAAAATCTAGAATACAGAGAAAATACTAAAAAAAAAAAAATTTTAACGGAGAAAGGAAAGGGGCCTGAAATCAGAAAGATTTGTGTTTGAACCGAAGTTCAGTCCTTTCTTAGCTATGTAATCCTGAGAAAGACATCTTTGCATTCTGAACTTCAGGGTTCTCATCTGAGAAATGGAACTGCTAATATCTATGGCATAGATAAGGACACCACTACCTGCAAGGATTTGTCCACGATCTCATGAACTGGTCATATTTGTCTAACTCAAAATCTGTAGTTGAGTCTGATACCCTGAAGGGAAGTGGAGCCCAGACAGGACCAAGTTCCAGGGTCTAGTTTGGTATGTATCTACCCCTGCCATGGCAGTAGCCAGCAGAGACAGAATCTTGCAGAGGGAATGGTAAGTGTGGCTGCGACCCCAAGCAGAATATCCTCCATCAGCTAAGAGTGGGGTGGGGCACAGGGTCAAGGCCTGAAGAGTGCACTTGCATTCCAGCCTAGGAGCTGTGAGGCCTCTGCTAAGACATCCAACCCCTCCCTTTCATCCTCTCCCTGGCAACCTGGCCTGGCACCCTCCAGGATGTGATCTCAGTTTAATAATTTAGCAGATGCAGACAAAGATAGCAGTTCTGAAAATAACCCAGTCAGGTCCCAACCTCCACCTCCTCTTTCCCCAACAGACTTCTGCCCTCCTTACAAGATCTCTGGCTGCCTTACACACCTGTTGGTGCCCCGGCCTACCAATGAACACCTGATTCAACACCTCCTTATCCTCCTTCTTCTAGTCCTTCTCCTCTTTCTCCTCCCTCCTCTTTGCCTCTTCTTTCTCTCCATTCTCATATTAAGAGCTTTTACATCAATTAGGCTTAAAGGAATCTTTCCTAGAAGCCAGAAGACCTGGGTTTAATTTACTGGGTGAACCTGAGCAAGTCCTTCTCTCCCAGCTTCTGTTCCTGCATTTATAAAATGAGGCCTCTGTTTCCTAAATATGGCATGAACAAAATGTTGGTGCAGGGGGCAATCACTTGGACAGGGGATTGAAAGTCTTCTCCAGAAAGACATAGCTGCAGTGTCAATGTCATCTCAGTCAGTAGCACTACAATCCTTCCTGCTGCTCTATACAGAGAGCTCAGGTTTTCTTTGTTTTTAATTTCTCTTGTGATAAAAAAAATTTTGCCCTAGTTATTATTCCTAGAATAAAATGTTATGACTTTTGTTCACAGTGGAGGTAGCAGGTTCCACATGCTTTTGATGCTTCACCACATTGTTGTTTTTTTTTTTTCTTTTTGCAGTTTTCATGATTTTATTTAAACACAAAATGTGCTTATGAGCCGTCTATTCATTTTCTTTGCTGCACAGCCTGGCATTGGGATTGGTTACTCTGGTGGCCAGCTGGGCTTCTCTTTCCACAATGGCTTTGCTGAGGCCTGACTGGATTATTTTCAGAGTTGCTATCTTTGTTTCTTATAGGAAACAGTGTAAGCAATCTCAGCAGTAATATTTGTTGCACATGAACAGCATTTCCAGCTCCTTGACACTATGGACTAGGAACTTCCAGAAACTACTGGGCAGCATGTGCCTTGTTTTCTTGTTGCTCCTGAAACCAGTGTTGGGCATCAAGATTCGGCCTTTGAATCTTCTCTACATCCCATTGTCCATACCTCTGGGTTTCTCCCAGTTACATTTAATTTTTTTTTTTTAAGAGACAGAGTCTTGCTTTGTTACTGAAGCTGAGTACAGTGGCACAATCATGACTCACTATAGCCTTAAGCACTTGGGCTCAAACAATCCTCCCTCCTCAGTCTCTGGAGTAGCAAGGACTACATGCACATATCACCACATCTAGTGTATTTGTTTATTATTGTAGAGCTGGGGTCTCACTATGTTGCCCAGGCTTGTCTCAAACTCCTGGCCTCAAGTGATCCTCCCATTTCGGCCTCCCAAAGTGTTGAGATTACAGGCAGAAGACACCATGCTCAGTCTCAGTTACATTTATTTTTGATCTATCAGTCCAACTGGTACCACAGGAACTTCTTGGTCCTCTTTTTGATGATCTTGGGCTGCATGAAGAGTATGAGGGCGGCCATGATGCTGAATAGGAGATGGCTATCAGCTCTGTAGCTAGCACCAAGGAAGAGTTTCATCACATTTCTGGCAAGTAGAAATTATACTTCCCCTTCTTGAAGCATTGCTCAAATCACTCTACCTTTAGAGTTGCAGTTTTCATCTCTAAAATAGGCAAGTGTAGAAAGGCAAGTAGGACAAGTCCCATAAGGACCGAGATCATTTCTGTTTTCATGCATTCATTCAACAATGTAATTAAGCACCTACTACGCATGAGTCACTGTGCAAGGTTCTAGGGGTAGGTACAGTAGTAAATACGAGAAGCACAATTCCTGTTTTCACTAAGCTTACATCTCAGAAATCAAAATAATTAAATGCCAAGAAATATGTCATGAAAGAATAATAAAATACCTGCTAATATTTGTGACTGGGCACGGTAGCTCATACCTGTAATCCCCACGCTTTGGGAGGCTCAGGCAGGAGGATCGCTTGAACTCAGGAGTTCAAAGCTGCAGTGAGCTGTGATTGTGCCACTGCACTCCAGACTTATAATAGAGCAAGACCCTGTCTCTAAAAATAAATAAAGGAAATATTTACTTAGTGCTTACCCTGTGTCAGGTCCTGATCCTATGAGTTACTATATTTTGCAGATACCCCATTCTGCAGATGAGGAAACTGAAGGACAGAGAGGCAAATGGCTAAGGTCACATGGTCTAGGAACAGTGGAACTAGGATTCAACACTCAGGCCGTGTGCCTCCAGAGTTCTTCTCTAGAAATCATGACCAAGGAATAAACTCATCAAACAATACAAAAAGGAGCCAGAGAGGGCTTCTCATTAGGAGGTGACACTTAAGCTCAGACCTGAAAGATGAACCGAAACCAGTCATGCAGAATTGGGGAATGAGATTTCCCAGAAGAAGAAATAGCAAGTGCAAAGGCCCTGAGACAGAAAGATCCATGTGTTCAGTACCTGGCGAGTCAGCAGAAAAATGGGGAGAACTAAGGTTGAGATGCAGCCTGGGGCTGGAGTCTAGGGCGAGGATTTCAGATTTTACTATAGGTGCAAGGGAAGCCTTTAAAAGGTTTAAGTCAGGGATTAACATGATCTGATTTGTTTTTAAAAGATCATGTTGTTTGCTGTGTAGAGAATGAACTGAAACAGAGCAAGAGGGGAATGAGGGAGACCAGTTAGGAGATTACTGCAGTAATCTGGCTGAGAGAGGCTGGTGCCAGGCGTACTGGCAGGGGCTGGGAGAGAGGATGGATTTGCGTTTTATTCGGAGATGGAGGGAACTTGTGAACGGATTAGTGTGGGGATGAGAGAATGCCCTCTGTGCTTGTGGATGAAGCAGCAGGACGGATTAGGATGCCTTTGACTAATGGGGAAAACCGAGAAAGGAGCAGGTTTGGCAGAGAAATCAAGGTCAATAATTTTTTTTCCCTAAATGAGAATTACTTTTGTACAAGAATAAGAACAAAAGGGGCCTATAGTAATAACCTGTTATATCTTCCTATTTTTCCTGTACAACTAAGAAGTATTATACCTTGCTGGGGTTTTACATTGACCTCCAAAGGTGAAAATATTCATTTCAAAAAATATTTGAAATAGTTGGCATTAACATAGCATTCAGATAACGCAGTTTGGGTTACTGTGCATTGTAAAATGAATGTCTAACTTTAAAATCATGTTAATTATGTATCAGTCTAATGTGGAAAGACAAACTCAATAAAATAAATGGGCCAGATGCAGTAGCTCACATCTGTAATCCCAGCACTTTGGGAGGCCGCAGCAGGAGCATTGCTTGGGCCCAGGGGTTTGAGACAAGCCCAGACAACATAGTGCAACCTCAACTCTACAAAAAATAAAAAATAAAATTTAGCTAGGCATAGTGGTGTGTGCCTGAAGTCACAGCTACTCAGGAGGTTGAGGTGGGAGGACTGCTTGAGCCCAGGAGTTTGAGGCTGCAGTGAGTCATGATTGTGCCACTACATTCCAGCCTGAGCAACAGAGTGAGACCCCAACTCAAAAGTAAATAGATAAATAAAAT
>CAUYQG010058531.1:0-15073 GCA_963574415.1 Tarsius wallacei | reverse complement strand
AGATGGGGTTGCTTTTACTTCTTTGTTCAATCTCCTGTTGTTCCTCATTTGGGTCCTCTGGCTTTGTTCACTTTTGAGGCTGGAGTATGGGTTGGGGGCTGTACTTTTTGCAGTTTTGAGGTTAATTGAGGGGGAAGCTGTGGTTCAGAATCTATCTGCAGATCCCAGTATCCACCAACAGGTGTATGGGCACACTGGAACCCATTTCCCACTGCCTTATAATCTGTCCATGCAACGGGGTTTAGTTTTGCTCCCTGGACCAAAAGGGGGTGCAAAAAAGGAAAATAATGGAAGAAAGAGGGGTCAAGAAGAATTTAAAGAGACAGAAGAGTGAGAGGGAAAACAGACATACATAGCAACTAACAAATGAAAAAGAGACACAAGGCCAGAAAAAAGTGAAAAACAGACACACAAACAAAACTCCCTAAAGCATACCAGTAATCATACAAAAACAGTCCAATAAAATCATGCATTTTTCCCCAACACCAACAGGTAGTCTAAATCAAGAAGCAAACAAAAGTGAGCAAAACAAACAGTCAAAACAACAAAATCAAAAATCAAAATAAGAAACCACACTAGCTCTGGAATCTTTCCTGAGTGTCTAAAGTCTCTCCAGCTCTGATCTCTAGCCTCTCTCCTTTGCTTTCACTGCAGGCAGATAGATTTACTCCAAGCTTGGATTGGCTCCCTTGGCTTGCTGCCTGAGAGGTCTGCAACAGGGCTAAGTTGCCTGTATCTGATTCAGTGTAGGGAAGGGCCTTTTGTCTCTTGTTTAGTGATGTTACCTTAGAAACCAAGGTGGAGGCTGCTTGTAGATGGGCAGGGCAATGCAAATCTCTGCCTGGAAAATGGCCGAGGTGGGCAACTCCTTTTTCACGGATCCTTTCTCTCTATCCGTCCTTTCTCTCCACTCATCTGGGTGCATGTGTGATCCACTATGATGGGCTGTGGTGGCGTGTCAGGCACCGGGGATCAGTGACAGAGCTGGGCACTGGATCTGGTGTGTCACCAGTGGCCTGGGGTGGAGGAGGGAGCTGGGAATTCCCTCTTCTGGAGCTGAGAGCTGCTGATCAGCACCTCCTTAAGATATACTGTTCCCTTACACAACCATGGGATCCCACATTGGGTGCCTCAGCCAGAATGGGGACCGGAGCTCCAAAGGGTGGGTGGTGAGTGGTGACAGCAGCTTTGGGCCACCTCACAGGGCACTTCAGCCAGGAATGGAGTTGGTTGTCTCTGAGGGGTAGGCGCCTAGAGCCTCCCTGGGTGACGGCAGCTTGAAATAGGGCTGAGTGGGGGCCTTGAACTCAGGGTGGGGAGCTGGAACTCTGAGGAGCGATCCCAGGCTGCTGGGCTGGGATCCTAGTCAGGGAGGGAGCTGGCAGCAGCTGAGTGCCGGACGGATCAATGTAGCCAGCAAGGGAACCCAGATCTCCACAAGGCAGTATCCAAGGGCCTCCACAGGCCTCGGTCGGTGGCTCGGGGCCAGGTGAGATATTGTAGCTGAGGAGGGAGCTGGGATCTCCACATGGTCAGGGCCTGGGGCCACCTTTGGTGGAGCAGCTGCAGCTGAGGGGCCGCAATAGCCAACCCTGTGTGGTACCGAGGGTCTCCAGGCCTTGGACCGGTGTGGTTGTTGGTGGGCAGGGGGGTGGGGGAAGGAAAGTAAGAGTCTTTTTGGGAACTCACTTTCAGAGAATCTCACCATCCCACCTATGCCATCGCCATCTTACCGGAACTCCTCCCAATACTGTTTACTGAATAGGTTCTCCTCTCCCCAGTGGTTGTTGGTGGAAGCTTTGTCAAGGATGAGTTGGTTGAGGAATTGAGGTTTTGCTTCCGGAATCTTTAACGTGATCCATTGGTCTATATGCCTGCTCTTGTAGCAATACCAGTTTGTTTTGATTATTGTATCCTTATAAGAAAATTTAAAGTCTGGAAGTGTGATACCTCCTGCTTTGTTTGTTTTACTAAGGATTGTTTTGGTTATTCGTCATTTATGTTTCCAAATCTCTCTGGCCAGACAGAGAAGTTTCCTTGAATGACCTCATGCAATGTTTGTTCCAAGGTGTTTTCTATTTCTTTTTCAATTTCAGACATTCTGATCAGGTATAAATTTGGTTTCTTAATAAAATCACACATCTCTTGGAGAATTTTCTCTTTCTTCTTAATTGTTTTTCTATATTTTTAATAGATTGGGTTAATTCCATATTTTTGTCTTCCAGGTCCGAAATTATTTCTTCTGTTTGGATAATTCGGCTTCCCATTCTTGTTAGTTTGTCATTTATTTCTTGTATGGAATTCTTTATTTCTGTTATTTCTAAGTATTCTTTCTTGAGCCTGTTGAGCTCTGTTGCAATTTCATTTAGTTTTGGCCTTTGCATTTCCTGATTTTTATTAATTCTACCCAATGATTCTGTGACCTCCATAAGTACCTTCTGGGTACTGTCTTTCTGGGAGATAGCCATTGTGGGTGCCACAGGAGTTGTTCTTTCTAGCACTGACTCTTTGTTGGGACTCTGATGGTTACCAGCAGCTTTTTCATTTTTTTTCCTTCATTTGTAGCAGTTTTCTTATCTTTCTCTTTAATTTCATTGCTCAGTGGAAAATGGAGAAGCAGTCACTTCTGATATTTGCTCTACCTTTTGTCCTTCCTTGAGCTGTGGCTCTGGGTTTATTCAATTATGAATTAGAACTGGCAGTAAGGTATTGTGCTGTCTCTCCAATTTTGAGCACTTACTAGGGGGTGGGGAGGGCTGCAAGGATTCTGAACTAATTGGAAGGTCATAATGTTTGCTATTTGGTGAATGGCCAGCTGGGACTTGCTTTTGTCTCTGCACAATATGAACCTGCAGTGGGTAGGCTGGCATAGTCCCTAAGTCTAAAACAGGGTATAAGAGGGAAAAGAGAGAAAAAAGAGAAAGGAGGAGAAAGAGAGAAAAAGAGGAAAGAAAAATAGAGAAAAAAATAAATAAAAAGACAAAAAAACGAGAAAGAACAAAGAGAAATATAAGAAGGAAAGAAAAGAGAAAAATAACTAACAAAAAAGCAACCAAAAATGATAATCAAACAAACAAACCAATACACCCCCCTCCCAAAAAAGAG
This sequence comes from Tarsius wallacei, assembly GCA_963574415.1. Classification (NCBI taxonomy): domain Eukaryota; kingdom Metazoa; phylum Chordata; class Mammalia; order Primates; family Tarsiidae; genus Tarsius; species Tarsius wallacei. The sequence goes on along the minus strand of CAUYQG010058531.1, from coordinate 11,968 downwards.
TTCTCAGCTTTAGTATGTCTCTTTGGTGGTGGTGGCGGGGGGAGCTCCCTCTTGTGGTGGTTTTTGCCACTGCAGGGCTGTTATTGCAGGTTCTCTTTCTCTGTTTAAACTTAAGATGTTCGAATCTTCATCCCCTGCTTCCTGCAACTGGTAGCTGTCGCATGCCCCTATGAGGGAAGGGAGTTGAAATAACGTGACACAGCATCTCTCAGAATCTCACCATATTCCTTCCTCTCCCATCTTTGTCACAGTTCCCAGGGCATCCAGTTCATGGCAGGAGAATGGAGTCTCCTATCTCTGTCCTGCCCTCTTGATCCCTTTCACTTGTTGCTAGGGGTGGGGGGGAGTCAGTTAGGTACTCATCACCTTCCTTCTCAAGCAGTTCCACTGCCTGCATCTATTGCCCAGCAGCAAGTTCAGGATGGAGGGTGGATCTTCTACAGTTCCCATCTGCTGTACCCCATCAGTGCTCGCGCACTGGGGGCAATGTTCTCTGAAGTTGCAGAAAGCAGCCCCAATGCAACACAGAGATAGCACCTGGTCTCAAGATGCAGTTCTGCTGTTTCATAGAGGCTGCCTTGGAGCACTTCTCTGACCAGGCGTTAGAGAGGCAACTCAGTTCTTCTGCTAGCTGCTGTTCCTGTCACCAATGGGGTCAATAGCTCCCTCTCCAGCAGTTACCACAGTCTCTGGATCCCGGGACCTGGAGGCAAGGCTCTGGAGCCCAGTCCAGGATCAGGGTGGCTTCTCCCTGCTGTTTCCTTGGGACTCTGCCTCAGGCTTCTTCACTTCACTCCCTCTACTGCCCTCGCTGCCAGCATTAAGCCTAGCACTGTGGTGTTGGGATGGGCAATCACTCCAGCCGTTCTTCCTGGGAAAAACTCTACTGATTTTAGAAAATGGCACTAGTTTCTGCACTCCAGGAAGCACTAAGTTCCAAGCAGAGCAGTTGTGACACCCGTGGCTTCACCAGGAGGATCCTGGCCACTTGATCTCGAGTCCCTATTCAGTCAACCTCTCACACTTCCACTTACACACAGAAACACATGCAAAATTGTCCGTACAATCACACACAGACTCAGGGACTCCTGCATTCTGATTGATTATGCCACCATCTTCCCAGAAATCTCCCACATCATTTCTTGAGAGAAGCAAATATCTCTCCAGTAAAACCTGATGTGAGACTGTAAGCTTCGTGACAGCAAGTTTAGTGTTTTCTTATTTATCTCTTCCATGCAACATTACTCTGAAAAACTCTGGATGCATGTCTGCTTTAGGGACACCTCTCCTAAACTAGGTTTTACCTTCTGCTCTCATACAACAACAATCACCAACACAGAAGCCAGAAGCCTTCTGTGATCAAATGTGGAAATTTAATCATTTAATCCCCTCCCCCCACCCCACTGCAGGCAGTTAGCTATCTCCAGTGCAATTCTAACACTATCTACCTGGAGATGGTGTCAGATCCCACAGGGTAAGGTCTCAGTACCCAAGACTGGCCTCAATCCCCAGACACCAGTTGCAAATTCAGGCCTCTGGACGTCTAACAGACCAAATGGTTTCAAGTTCATTCCCATAACACCCTTTTTGGTGTCAGTCAACTTGCTACAGTGGCTCAATGAACTCAGGGAAATATTATCTTATGTTTGCCAGCTTGTTATGAAGATTATTTTAAAGAATACAAATGAACAGCCAGATGAAAAGATGCATAGAGTGAAATCTGGAAGGGTGCTGAGACCAGGAGCTTCTGTCCCCATGGATTTGGGGTACACCATCCACCTGGCCCATGGATGAGTTATTTTTCACCTTTCCTTCAGGCTCCATGTGTTCAGCTCTCCGGATGTTCTCTGAACCCAGTTCTCTTGGGTTTTTGTGGAAATTTATGATGTCAGCATGCCATCCCCCAGTGAATAGGGTGGGACTCTCTCTGGGGAGGGTTTTAAGACCTACAATCAGAAAGGTAGGGGAAGATCGGAGTCCTGCCTTGGGGCAAGTGAAAGGAGGGCAGTAGAAAGTTCAAAAGATTATGTTTCTGAGGCCTGCCCCTGAGGCTAACACACCCAAAATTGTAACAAAAGACTGTAACAAAGGCTACAGGAGTTCTAATCAGGATCCCTGGTTGAAAACTATTACCAACAGCATAGTACCACAATACCTGGAAGTTACTTACCAGCTTACCTTTTCAACCCAACTTTGACATTGCAGAACTCAGGGCTCTAGCTTCAGAAACCTGCAACTCTTTGAAAACTCCTATGTACACTCTGTTGAACTCTAGGCCTCATAATTGATGAAATTTTGTACTTGTTCTCAAAGTTCATAAATGTGCCACTGTGGGTAAAAAACAGTTCCACTGTCTTCTCCATCTCTTCAGGACTCATTCTAACCAATTCACCCCCAATTTTTTCCAACCAGAGAGAATGGAATCAATAGCTCATTTTGGGGAAAACAGTAAGTTATGGTAGTGAGCAATGGCTTATGTGTTTCTGAAAAAAGATTTTTCAGAAGAAAGGGAAAAAGTATTTGATTACTTCAGCTCTAAAGTGACAAAAGAAAAACCAGAAAGAAAAATGGTTTGTCCTACATAAACATCATAGGAGCTGTCTGCTGCTGCAATTTTCCCCTTGCACAGTAGATTATTGTACTGATGATGTCTCTTACTCTGACCCAGCTCTCTAGTGAACAAGACACCATTTCTGAAACTATTTCCCACCTATAAAGGCTATTCTCCTGCAGAAATTCCATCAATTTGGGGGTTTGGAAAAACCACTCAAATTTATAATTCTTATGCAAGTACAGCCTGTGCACTGAACACCAGGCCTATGCTTTCTCATCAAAGCTCTACTTCTATTTTATTTTCACCAGGCACTGACTTTCAAATTTTCCTCCTCTGACTCCAAGAGAAAGTCCAAATTCAAAAATTAAGCAGCAAAGTTATCCCCATAGATACATGTGCATTATATATAATAATATTTTGGGTTTCTCCTCTTCAGCATATCAACCACCAGAGATAGGTATTATGAGTTATATTCTGCAGGAACTGCCCAGTTTTCACCCTGGTACCTACACATTCACCCCCAGTAGTTTCCCATTTTAAATGTCTTGCCATAATCCTGTACCATAGGTGCAGATACATATCTCCCTATCCCCAAAGGGGAATAAAATAAGTCAAGGCTGCGGTAGCCATGATAGTGTCACTGCACCTCAGGAAAAAAAAAAAGCCACATTGTTTATCAGCTAGCTAAAAGCACACTGTGGCATGACTCCAACAGAGGATTCTTTGGAAAACAATCTTTGTGGATTGCAAATAATGGCATCAGTCAGTCACCACTTGAGACAAAAGCTAACACAGTAATTGAGATTTCCACTTAGGGTGAGCAAGAGAATGGCTTGCTTGTTTTTGTAAGAGTTAAAAACAAGCTACAAGCTTCCAGTCTGTTCTCTGTCCTTACAAAGAGTCAACAACATTTTGTTGTCTCTCAGAATCCCATTTGGTGCAGCTCAACCTTGTGGGGTTTTTTTTAATGTCTTAGCTTATTAAAATAAATGTTGTACTTTCTTCGTGTGACCAAAAATAAACGATGTCTCATATTGTGCGTAGGTTCTTGCTCATGACAGTCCAGACTGTTAACAGATTGCTAACATGTTAACAGCTCTATTATAAGATTCTCAAAGATGCAATTTTCAATGCCATTTGTGAAGCTGAATTCTCCATGTTACGAGTATTGCATGGGAACGTTGGGGTAGATACTGAGAAGCCCATATACTTTCTACATGCAAATTTCTATAGAGTTTTAAGAGATCCAGATCACTGAGTTTTTTAAGGTAACATTCTCTATGGTTTGCCCTCTCTAGGATCCAGAATATTGACCAAAATAGTCAGATAAAAATCTCTGCCTCCTAGTCTAGACCTACATAAAATAAAAGGTACACTAATTGAATAAGATTCTGGAAATAATGCAAGCTACAAAAAATTAAGAATGATTGGATTCAAATAATGGAATTAGATTATTTTTTAGTTCATGCTTCCAAAGATAATGGTGAAAGCCTTTAGTCAGTTATAACTGAGTCTCTAGTTCTGCTGTGTACTATTTTTTTTTTTTTTTTTTTTTTGTTGGAGTATCAATCCGTCGCCCAGACTGGAGTGCAGTGGCCGCTCCCGGACACCACAGCCTCGACCTTCTGGGCTCCGGCGATCCTTCCACCTCAGCCTTCCAAGTAACTGGAACTACAGGCATGCGCTACCACGTCCGGCTGATTTTTTGTAGAGATGAGGTCTCGCTTGCCCAGGCGGGTCTCGAACCCGCGGGCTCAGGCAATCCCTATTTTTTTATGTACCATTTACATGTGTTACTATTCTTTTGACTTTCATGGCATTTGTCCTACAGAGTCTTGGCACTAATATTGGAGAGCGAGGGTCTGGCTTTATCTAGGAATATAGATGATACCTGGGAGCAAAAAAATATATATCTAATGCTTGCACCGTGCTCCATAAATTCATTCCAGGAAAGTTTCATGGGATGATGAGTCCTAACTTTTTAAAAACTATCAGTTCTGTTTCTAAACGTAGCTTGTTAGTATTAGGAAAATATTCTGTAGAAAGTTGTCATGGTTGCCTCCCTCAGTCTTGAGATATTTAGTGTCGGTGAGGTTCAGTCACTGACTTAGATTGACCCAGATAGGTATTCATGCAAACAAATTTTACTGAGCACTTGCTTGGTAGACACTGAGGCAAATACTTTATATTCACAGAATTCCTACAAAACTATAAACATTCTAATTTTATTTTTTAATTCAGTGCCATTTTTTGCAAAATTAATAATATTTATTTGTTTATGAAATTAAAGTTATAAGGGAGTGATTGGTTTCAGGCATAGCAAGATTCAGATACTCACACAATATTTTATGAATTCTCTCATTCTCTCTAGTTATTTTGTTTTCCACTGTGTTGGCTGTATATGCAAGCAAATTGTTAATAAATGTTTACCCATTCCCTCAGATTTGCCATCCCAGTAGATTTTCCAGTAATTCCAACTGAGATCCTAGAGCTGTTGAAAATGATGTTCTTTATGCCTAAGTCACGTGCCTACCCCTGAATTCACTGAGCAGGTTCAGTAGGATCGGAAGCATAAGCATTGAAACAAAGGAAGGAGAAATTCTCAAAAGAATTTCAAGAAGCTGTTATTGGAAGGGAGTTGACTGAAACAATAGGTAACTGCTATATCTTCATTGTACAAATAACTGCATTGAAGCTTTGCTAATGTGCTAGGTAAAACCAAAAGTCACACACAGGCCTTCTGATCCCACAGTCACTCTTAGCCAAGTTACCACACTGCCTATCAGTACCAATTGGACTAGCTCTCATATCAAACCTAAGGTTTTTTTCTTCTATTTCATTCTTTAGAAAAGCAATTCAACAAGCGAAAGTAGATCCATTCTCTTTACAATATTTTTCTGTGAATTTTTTGTTCTTTAAATTTGGGTTTATGTGTGAATATCAAGTACTTTAAAGGTCTATCCCACTAGGATCCTGCCCTCTCCTTAAGGGCATATTATAAAGAGCTTTCAACTCCCAGAGAGAGGAAGTATTAGTCAAATGCATTCTTAACATTTTGTTTTAGTTTTGAGTTTTTTATTATTTAAAATATAAATAAATCAAAACTGCTTTTCTATAAGCATAGCTTTGAAATGAGACAAACCAAAGAGCTAAAGCAGACTAAATAGGTGGCAATTCAATGATTTTTCTTTTATTTCTTTTGAAAGTCTTCTGGCATTTATCACTCTTTCTGCCCAAGGGTTATTAACAGTTACTTTTAAAATTCTTTTCTGAGTTTGGATAACAGTTCAAGATTTATAGAACGAGATATAACTGTCTGCTTACATAAGACTGTAGACTACAACCTGAGTTCTACATGCCTTGTGTTCTAAGTCAGCTAAATAGTCTGTCACTATGACTTCTAATTAAAAAAATTCTCATTACACCACAGTGTGTTTAGAAAAGCTCATGCTGCTTTACATAAAACATCTTAAAAACCAAGGAAGAAAATATTCATTGCCTTACACAATAGTCATGTTGATTATGATATCATTTTCAAGCTGAAAAATATAGGTTAAATGACTGGAAGGTCACACATTTCCTCTGTCTGAAGAAGGATGGCAGTTTTGTTTGCAAAACTTGGAGAATGTGAAACAGCATTATCTAAGCAGTCACAAAGCAGCAATCACTGCACCCTCTGACTGTAGCATACTATTAGAAATGCATATACCTTCACAAATCACATGTCATTGTTTTGCTTCTGCGTAATTATTTTTTACAATGATGTATAATGTGCAATTTTTTTGTTTCACATTTAGTTTTGTGTAAAATAGTACCAATTAATTTAAAGATGATCCTTCTAAACCTTATTAAATTGGGGCAAATGCTTACTATGTCAGATGATTCTCCTAAATCTTATTAAATTGGGGTAAATGCTTACTATATCAGATAACTGGAACTTCATAACCTCTATTTTTAAAATTATTTAGTATGTAAAAAAATGAGAAAATGCAAATATCTAGCTAATGCAACTAAAATACAGTACCATTCAAATTACTTTTCTTTCTTTCTTTCTTTCTTTTTTTTTTGCCTATGATGCAAGCTGGAGGGACATTAACAGCTATGTGAGAACAAGTAGATAGTTTTGTGAGATGAATGAAATTTTATGATTGGAGGCTCAGCTAACAATAGTTCTTTGATGTCATACTGACCATTTTTCTATTCTTAACTTTCACATGGACAAATTCTGAACAATTATTTTCTGATGTTTTATGGTATTCCAAAAATGTGGGTAAGACATTTGAAATTTCTCAGTACCCTGGGGCAACTAAATTCTTAAATTGTCATTATTGATGAGTTGATTAGAGATCTTTATTCATAGATTACAAGAAGATTTTACTCAAAGTTGTATTCACTTAGCCCAGCATGGTGGCCTGCACCTGTGGTCCAAGCTGAGATGGGAGTATCACTTGAGCCCATGAATTCAAGGTTACAATGCACTATGATGGTGCTGCTGCCATCCACCCTGAATGACAGAGCAAGACCCAGTCTCTTAAAAAGATTATTTACAAAATAATTGTTTGGTTTTTTTCCCATTCAGCAAATGTGAACAAATTTCTTGCCTTCACGTAGTTTTCAAGCTTGTACTTTTCATTAAGCATGTATGGCATTAATTTCTACACAGCTAGAATGTAATTTCTGTTATACAAGAAATACTATCATCTATGGAATTTTAGAATAAATAGTGGCTATTTTCAAGTGAGATTATCGGATAAGGATGAAAGAGAATGACTCTGTGAAGCAGGAAATATTGGAAGAGCTTCTTCAGGAATGGGTACAATTTAATGCCATAGGCATTGAGTCAATAAGACGCAGAAGTGGAAAGACATAGATCGTTCTGGATAGATTGGAAGCAAAGCACACAAAAGGGATAAAGATAAACAGAAAACAACAGAATTTTATTTATATAACTATATATGTGTAAATGTGTGTGTGAGTATGTGTGTTTGTGTGTGTGTGTGTGTGTGTGTGTGTGTGTGTAATACATACACACTTTGTCCTGGTCTCCACATTTCCTTTCTTTCTTGGAGAATCTACTTCGTTCAGAATCCTAGAGAAGTATGACTTAGTGTAATTTATGATATACATGATAATAGCTATACCTGGTTTAATAAGTTTGAACACAAGATAAAATTCAGAACAATGACATTTTTTCTTCTGGAAACTCAGATTTGTTTCAGACAAAGATTCAAGATTGGTCTTTATGAGCCCTTCAATTTGTATAGCACTTTGAGTAAGGGTTAAAGCAGACAAACTGAGGACCAATGAATTTGAATCAGAAAAATCCACTATGGAGAAAGAATATAAAATTAAGTAGAAACAGAAAAAAAAAAAAAAGACTATGAGATCCCAGAAAACAGAGAAAAATAGAAGGGAAGCTGCCTTGTTTCCTACTAATGTTCTAATTCTAGTTGTAGTTCACCAAGATAGTGTCTGCTTCCTCTGCTCTTGCTAGGTATCCCATTCCCATTCTATCAGACTTAACTGATTGTAAGTAATGGGGGGAGGGGGTAAAGGATAACCTATGCAAAACTTGGAAATATTAAAGATGAATTAGGTAGCACAGCTAATGACTAGATGTCTCACAATCAGGAAAGAAATAAGAGCAGAAAGGAAAACAGAAGCCAGGGTAGTTTGGAGTATCTAAACTGTTGAACTTTTGGCCATTCTGATTGGGTGCTACTGCTAGTGTTAACAAGATTCCTTTTTATCTTCCCTTCCATCTCTCTAGCCAAGACTTTAAGTCCTGAGAAAGATTCTAATTTGACTAGCAGTCTACAATAAAGCAATATATAGTGAGAGAAAGGTAATTTCCCAAAATAAATTGAAAATACAGTTGGAGAAGGGAAGTGGATGCTGGTAACCAGGGAGAAATAGCCATCTACCATAATTTCCTGCAAATATATTTTAATAACTCAAGCTAAGTTGAGTGAGATTTGATTTTCTGTAGTATCATGAGCCATGACTAAGATCACAGACTAAATAATTTTAATATTTTTTGTGAGACAATGAGGGACATTAACAAATTTTTATGTCAGTGACATCACAGTTGTGTTTTAGGAAGGCTGCTTTAGGTGGGACAAATGGTGGAAGCCATAAGAGCAATACCTAAAAACAGGAGGGAATAGAATGAGATCTTTCACCAGATGACTGCAGTAGTCTAAGGGTAAGGAAATGAGAGGGTCAACTGATAAAATATAAAAGTGTAGGAGTACAGATGCTACCAAATCTGCATGAGGAAGTGAATATAGTTTTATATTTGACTGATCTGAAAGGAAATAAAAAAGAGAGATATAAGAAGTAAAGCTTCAGGGTGTGGTAAGGGGAATTAATACACACACTCCATTTACATCAGAGAAATTGTATCAGAGCAATGTCATTGGAGTCACTATTCCCAAAGTAGAACATGCACTAAGATTTAAAGAATATGTGATATCTATATGCCATTGCCAAGCCCTAGGCAGAGAAGGAGAGAATGCACAGTTTCTCAGCACTGCCACAGAGAACCAATAGGCTTGAAAGCAAGAACCAGAGCCCTAGTAATAGAGCAAGTATAAAATAGAACATACTGTTTTGCTTCAAATGTAAACTTATTTTAGACATACATTCTACTTAATGATTCAAGTATTAAAGGGCCCAGAAAATCTATAGATTTCACTGATTGGGAGGTTGAAATAGATGGCTGTTACTCATCCTTACTCTTAGAGATAAAAATCAGTCTTCTCCTCTTCCCTTTCCCATTCCAAACAGGGAAAGATAGTGATGAGCATCTGGTTAAGTATGTGAATTTACTCAAGATTACAGAATGTGTTATGGATACAAGATAGAAGCAGGAGGAAATCTTTTTGTGGAAGGAAGTAGTGTTTGTCCCCGAGAAGGGATGACATAGTGAGAAGCTGAATGTTAGAGAAAGAGGTTAAGTTTAGGTCTAGGAAAAGGAGCTTCTACAAGATTAGAAGCAAAAAACAAATAAACTTTTTGTATCATAAAATTAGCCAGTAAGACTGAAAGAACAAGTCAAGAACATGAAAATTGCTTTACTTCATTCCTGCTTATATTGTTTAAAGAATTAGCTTGTTGCAGATCAACGTGTTCACTGAGAACAACTAGAAGAGTTGACTAAAACATAAAAAGACTCTACTTGAAGGCAATAGAGAGATTTCAAGGCAGTGATTATTTGAGAGCCAAAATCATGTAGAGAAAGAAAGCACAGAAAGGTGAGCCCTACATGCAGTGCCACTCTTCCACTGTGGATTTATAAATTCCAAAGCATCAGTTGAGAATATGATCAAAAAATGGTGGATAAGAGACTGAGAATATAAATAAACTTTTAAGCTTTCTTGCAGACATTGAGGAACAAACACTGGAGTTCATAAAGAAAGACACAAAAGTATGTTCTGTATAATTTCATTTATTCCTATAAAGCCAACTACTTTATATAAGGCAACTTACTTAAAATAAGATGTTGAAAGTAAGAAGAGTTTTTATCTTTGGTAAGTAGGATAGAGATAGTGATATAAAGACAGAGAGTAGCTTTTGGTATGCTGGAAATAACTATTTTGATCTTTGTGGTGGGTTACAAAAGTGCTAGTGTGCTGTGATAATGCAAAGTGTTGTATACTTTTGTTTGTACATTTTTACTTATGGGCATAATATAGATATTTGTGGGTTTGGTTCCAAATTACCACAATAAAACCAATATCACAATAAAGCAGGTCACACAAATTTTCTGGCTTCTTAGTGCATATAAAAGCTATGTTTATATCATACTGCAGTCTATTTAGTGTACAATAGCATTATGTTCAAAAATACAGTGTATATAACTTAATTTAAAAATACTTTATTGCTAAAAATGCTAAAGATCATCTGAGCCTTCAGTAAGTCATAATCTTTTGTCTTACAGAGAGCATCTTGCCTAAATGTTGATGGCTGCTGATTGTTCATGGTAGTGGTTACTGAATCATGGGGTGGCTGTGTCAATTTCTTAAAATAAGACAAACAATGGTGGGTTTTTTGTATTTATGGATGCTTCCTTTCATGAAGGATTTCTCTGTAGTATTCACTGCTGTTTTGTAGCATTTTACCCACAGTGGAAATTTTTTAAAAACTGCTGTTTATCAACTAAGTTTAATGTGATATTATATCCTTTGTTATTTTAACAATGTTCACAGCACCTTCATCACAAGTAGATTCCATCTCACAAAACCACTTTCTTTGCTCAGCCATAAGTAGTAGCTGCTTTTCTATTAAAGTTTTATCATGGGATTGCAGCAATTCAGTCACATCTTCTGGCTCCACTTCTAATTTTAGATCTCTTGCTAATTTTACCACATATGCAGTTACTTCCTTCACTAAATTCTTGAACCCTTCAAAGTCATTTATGATGGTTTGATCATGAAACTCTGCCAAAATCCTGTTAATGTCCATATTTTGACCTCCTTCCATGAATTACAAATGTTCTTAAGAGTATCTAGAATGGTGTATTCCTTCCAGAAAGTTTTCAATTTACTCTACACAGGTCTATAAGAAGAACAACTATCTATGACAGGTGTTGCCTTATAAAATATATTTCTTAAATAATAAGACTTGAAAACCAAAATTACTCCTTAATTTATGAGCTGCAGAATGGATGTTGTGTTAGCAGGTATGAAAAGAGTATTAATCTCCAGGTACATCTCCATCACAGTTATTGAGTAACCAGATATATTGTAATTTAAAAGGATTTTTTTCCTGAGCAGTAGGTTTCAATAGTGGGCTTAAAACATTCAGTAAACCATGTTGTAAACAGATGTGCTGTCATCCAACCTTTGTTGTCCCATTTCTGGAAGCACAGAAAGAGTAACTACAGCAAAATTCTTAAGGGCCCAGGATTTCTCAAGTAATAAGTGAGCATTGGCTTCAGCTTAAAGTCACCAGCTGCATTGGCCTCGAACAATAAAATCATCCTGTCTTTTGAAATTTTGAAGCCAAGCATTGACTTCTTTTATCTATCAAAGTCCTAGATACCATATTTTTCCAATATAAGATTGTTTTGTCCACACTGAAATTATGTCATTTAATGTAGCCACCTCCTCAATTATCTTAGCTGAATCTGAACAACTTGTTGCAGCTTGTCTATCAGCATTTGCTGCTTCATCAAAATGTTTATGTTATGAAAATGGCTTCTTTTTTTTAAACCTCATAAACCAACTTCTATTAGCTTTAAATTTTTCTTCTGTAGTTTCCTTATCTCTCCAAGCCTTGTGTGGTGGCTTAAGCCTGTAATTCCAGCATTTTGGGAGGAAGAGGTGAGAGGATTGCCTGAGCCCACGGATTTGAGACCAGCCTGGGCAACTTGGCAAGACTTCATCTCTACAATAAATCAAAAAATTAGCC
>CAUYQG010058527.1:0-13165 GCA_963574415.1 Tarsius wallacei | reverse complement strand
CTTTACTACGAATGGAAGAATATATTTGCAATCTATACATCTGATAAGAGTTCAATATCCGACATATACAAGAAATTCAAACACTTCAATAGCAAGATAAAAATAGCCAGATTTTTAAAATGAGCAAAAGGCTTGAATAGACATTTCTCAAAAGAGGACATTAAAAAGGTAAATAGATATATTTTTTAAAAGCTCAGCATCACTAATCGTCAGGTAAATGCAAATCACCTTTGCATAGTACAATGAGATACCACCTCACCCCAATTAGAATGGCTATTATCAAAAAGACAAAAAATAACAAATGCTGGCATGGATGTGGAGAAATGGGAACCTTTGCATGCTGTTGGAGAGAATGTAGATTAGTGCAATCATTATAGAAAACAGTATGGAGGTAACTCAAAAAATTAAAAGTAGAACTATCATATGATCCAGCAATCCCACTACTGTGTATATATTCAAAGGAAATGCAATAGTATATTGAAGAGATATTTGCAACCCTATGTTCATTGTAGCATTATTTACAATAACCAAGATAGCGAATGAACCTAGGTGTCCAGCAATAGATGAATGGATAATGAAAATGTGGTATATATACATAATGAAATACTACTCAGCCTTTTTTTTGTCTTAAGATGTGAGATACAACTCAGGGTTAGGTATACAAATGTTCATTATGCAGGTACCCTTGTTGATGAGGTGTGCCTCCCCTCCCCTAGCAGTTTCCCTCAACGGCCAATCCCACCCTCTTCCCCTGGTAGTTTCCCACTACTGCAAATCCCTTTCTTATAGTATTGTTTAAGGTCCACTTATGAGTGAGAGCATATGGTACTCTGTTCTTTGTTTCTGTGATAGATCACTAAGTATGATAGACTCTAAATCCATCCAAGTTGCTGCAAAGTCCATATGTTTGTCCTTCTTCATGGCTGCAAAATATTCCATTGTGTATATGTACCACGTTTTTTAAATCCAGTCCAGCTTCGATGGGCAGCATGGTTGGTTCCATGTTTTTGCTACTGTAAATAGAGCTGCAACAAACATAAATGTGGAAATATCTTTTTTGTAGAATGATTTGAGTTCCTCAGGGTATCTTTCCAATAGGGGGATTGCTGGGTCACATGGAAGGTCAATTTCTAGTTTTTCAGAAATCGCCACACTGCCTTCCAAAGAGGTTGCACTAATTTGCATTCCCACCAGCAGTGTAGAAGCATTCCTTTTTCTCCACATCCTCACCAGCATCTGTTGCTGTTTGTTTTATTCATGATGACCATTTTTACTGGGGTTATGTGGTATCTCAATGTGGTTTTGGTTTTCATTTCTCTGATGATTACTGAGGCTGAGCACTTTTTTCATGTGTCTGTTGGCTGCCCATATATCTTCTTTTAAGAAGTGTCTACTCATTTGTCCACTTTTAAATGGGGCTGTTTGTTTTTTTCCTTTCGGTGCGTTTGAGTTCCTTGTAGATCCTAGATTTTTGGCCTTTGTCAGATATACAGTTGGCAAATATTTTTTCCCATTCTGTGGGCTGTCTCCCTGCTCTCTTCTTTGCAGAAGCTCATCAGTTTGATGAGGTTCCACTTGTCTATCTTATTTCTTATGGTATGGGCACTTAGGGTTCTGATCAGGAGTTGATTGCCAGTTCCAATTTCCATAAGAGTGTCTCCTGCATTTTCTAAGATTCTTATAACTTGAGGTTTTACGTTTAGGTCTTTGATCGACTTAGAGTTAATTTTTCTGTATGGTGATAGGTAGGGGTCCTGTTTCAATCTTCTGCATGTGATCAGCCAGTTTTCCCAGCATCATTTACTGAATAGATTCTCCTCTCCCCAGTGGTTGTTGTTGGAGACTTTGTCAAAGATGAGTCGGTTGAGAAATTGAGGCTTTGCTTCCGGAATCTCTATCCTGTTCCATTGGTCTATATGCCTGTTCTCGTACCAATACCAGGCTCTTTTGATTATTGTAGCCTTATAGTAAAGTTTGAAGTCTGGAAGTGTGATACCTCTTGCTCTGTTTCTTTTGCTAAGGATTGTTTTGGCTATTCGTGGTCGTTTATGTTTCCATATGAATTTCAGTATTGTCATTTCAAGTCAGAGAAGAATGATGTTGGTAATTTAAAGACAAATCCTGTCATTCCCAATAGCATGAATGGAGCTGGAGGACATTATGCTAAGTAAAATAAGCCAGGCCCAGAAAGAAAGACACATACCATGTGGTCTCACTTATATGTGGAATCTAATAAAATTGAGCTTATAAAAGCAGAGAGTAGAATGAGGGTTACTGGAGGGGAAAGGTTGGAGGAATGTTGGTAAAATGATGGAAAATGTCAGTTAGCTAGGAGGAATAAGTTCAAGAGATCTATTGTACAACATGGTGACTGTAGTTAATAAAGTATTGTATTCTTAAAAGTTGCTGAGAGTAAATTTTGAGTGTTCTCACCACAAAAAATGATATGTGAGGTAATATATGTATTGATTGGTTCTATTTAGCCATTTCACAATGTATTCATATTTCCAAATATGTTGTGTCCGCTAAATATATACAATTTTATTAGTCAATTTAAAAATTAATAAATTAAAATACATGTACCTAATAGCAGAGATAAATTATATAAATACAGTGAGAGGCAAAAATTGATAAATGTGTAATACATATGGAGTTAAAAATTTATAGAGGCCCAAAGAAGGAAGAAAAATCCTTTCAACGGAAGGCTTTTGAAAACGTTTCATTAATAAACGAACATTGAAACCAATGTCTGGATGCTAGGTGTGCTTGCTGCTGTGGGTTGTCATTGTTTCTAGGCCCTCTCACCTGAAAGAGCACATAAATATACCTATGTATACTAAATTGCATATATACAAATAAATATTTCTACATGTATCTATATTAAACTAAACATGGGTTCATACTAGATTTCAACTGTAATCATTAGCACATGAGTCATTCTTCCTTCTCTTCCTTATCTGTAAACTCCCACTCGAATGGTGAAAAATTTAATTCTCACTGTTTATCATCTATTTACTTAATTGTTCAATCTCACTATACATGTATAGCAGTACCAGAATTATTAACACATACTCCCATGGGATAAAACTTTACCAACTAATGTACAGTGCTCATGTGTATTTCCTTTTGCCTTTAGTCTTACAAATTCCATTCATTTTCAAGGTCATGTAAATCAGCCTCCTTTGTCCCCATTCCTTTCAGTGTAGTTGTTTCATATATTAATAATACATTTAAATTCTATTATCATAGCCTGCATTCCTTACTAAGATCCTCTGACTTCTGAAATTATGTTTTCATTTGCATATGTTAAGATTCATTCTCTGTGCTGTAGAGTTTTACGGGTTTTGACAAATGTATACTGCCATGTATCTACCATTATAATATCATACAGAATAGTTTTGTCACCCTAACAAATCTCCTCTCCTTCATCTATTCAACTCCCTCCACATCTTCCTTCTTTATATAATGTGAATATTGATGTTGGATTAATATCTGCCTTGATTGTAACTGTTTTTAATGTGTTGTATTTGTGTATTTTTCTTTTCTTCCTCTTTTTTTTATAACTTCCTGGATTTTAATTGAGCATTTTGTGTGAGTCCTTTTTACTTCTTCCCTCAGCATAGCAATTATATATTTTTAAAAATTTTCTGGAATTTTTGGGAGAAGAGGACCAACTAAACAATTTTTAAAAATTATTTTATTTTTAAAATATGGGGTACAAATGAGGGTTAGGTACATACGCGGTCATCATACAGGTAAAGTGTAGGTACCCTTATTGATGTTATGTGTCCCCCCTCCCCTGGCAGTGTCCCACTACTGCCAATCCCTTTCTTATGGTATTATGACAAATGTTCACAGTCCACTTATGAGAGAGTACACGTGGCACTCAGATCTTTGTTTCTGTGATAAATCATTGACTATTATAGACTCTAATTCCATCCAGGTTGCTGCAAAGTTCATAATTTTGTTTTTCTTTATGACTGCATAATATTCCATTGTGTAAATGTACCACATTTTCTTTATCCAGTTTACTTTCGATGGGCAGCACGGTTGGTTCCATGTTTTTGCTATTGTGAATAATACTGCAATAAACATGTGTGTGCAGTTATCTTTATTATACATTGACTTGAGTTCCTCTGGGTATATTCCCAGAAGGGGGATTGCTGGGTCATATGGAAGGTCGATTTTCAGATTTTTTAGAAATCACCACACTGTTTTCCACAGAGGCTGTACTAATTTACATTCCCATCAACACTGTAAAAGTGTTCCCTTTTCCCCACATCCTCTCCAGCATCTGTTGTTTTTTGAGTTATGATGGCCATCCTGACTGGAGTTACATCGTATCTCAGTGTGGCTTTAATTTGCATTTCTTTGATGATTAGTGAGGCTGAGCATTTTTTCATGTATCTGTTGGCTGCTCATATGTGTTTTTCTGAGAAGTGTCTATTCATATCTTTTGCTTGTTTTTTAATAGGGTTGCTTGATTTTTCCTTTTGGCATGTTACTATTTTTTTTTATTTTTAATGTAAATAAATATGTGTAACATAAAATTTGCCATTAAATCCATTTTAACTGTAACACTTAGTGACATTATATTCACAATATTGTGCAATCATTGCTATTATGTTTTGCGAACTTTTCATCACCCTGAACAGAAATTCAGTACCCATTAAGCAATAATTTTCCATGTTCTCCATTAAGCCCCTGTAACTTCCTGTTTCTATGAATTTTCCAATTTTAGATATTTCCTATTTTCCATATATATATGTATGTATATATATATATACACACACACACACACACACACACACACACACACACACATACACCACATTCTGTTTATCCATGTATCTATTGCTGGACATTTGGGTGTTTTTACCTTTTAACTATTGTGAATAATGTTGCTATGAATGTTAGCACGCAATTATCTGTTTAGTCCATTTTTAAAAATTCTTTTGGGTGCATACTGCTTGGCCAATTGGTAATTTTTTGTTTGACTTTTGGAGGAACAATCAAGCTGTTTTTCACAGCAGCCACAGGATTTTGCATTCCCACCAGCAGTGTACGATGGTTCAAAGGTTCACGTTTTTCCACATCCTTGCCAGTGCTTGTTATTTTCTTGGTTTTCCTAGTGGGTGTTAAATGGTATCTTATTGCAGTTTGATTTGCATTTCCCTAATGACTAATGATGTTGAGCATATTTTTATGTGCCTGTTGGCTATCTGTATATTTTCTTTGGAGAAATATCTATTCACGCCCTTTGCCCATTAAGTAAATTGAGTTGTTTATCTTTTTGTTGTTGAATTTTAAGAGTTCTATAAATACTCTGGATATTAAACCCTTATTGGTGATATGATATATAAATATTTTCTCCCATTCTGTGTGTTGTCTTTCTTAATCTTTTAATATTAATATTTTTAAACTTTAAAACCTTGATGCACAAAAGTTTTAAATTTTAATTAGACCAATTTGTGAATTTTTTTTATTTTGATGCCTGTACATTGGGTATTATATTTAAGAAAACTCAAACAAATCCAAGGTCATGTAGATTTTCCCCCATTTTCTTCTATAAGTTTTATAGTTTTAGCTCTTAGGTTTAGATCTTTGATTTATTTTGAGTCAACATTTGTATGAGATACAAGGTAAGGGTCTAACTTAATTCCTTTACATGTGAATAGCTCCATTTTTTTCAGCATTTTTTGTTGAAGACAGTGTTTCTATTTCCATTGAACTGTTTTGGAACCCTTGTCAAATGTCAACTGAATACAGATGTGAGGGTTTATTTCTGAGCACTGAATTCTCTTCCATTGGTCTATACCTCTATCCCGATGCCAACATCACACTCTTTTGATTACTTAAACTTTATAGTTAAGTTTTGAAATCAGGAAGTGGGAGTGTGCCAACATTGTTATTCTTTTTCAAAATTGTTTTGGCTATTTATTCACCTTTGCAATTCCATATTAATTTAAAAATTAGCTTCTCTTTTTTCTGCAAAAAACAAAAACAAAACCCCAGACGACTGGGCTTTTCTTAGAGATGGCATTAAAACTGTATGTTGTTTTAGGTAGTATCGTTATCTTAACAATATGAAGTTTAGTTTTCTAATCCTAGAACATGGGTTGTCTTTCATTTATTTAGATCATCTTTAATTTCTTTTAGCAATGTATTATATTTTTCAGCATACAAATCTTATGTTTTCTTGGTTAAATTTATTGTTTTTTTTTTTTTTTGAGTTGGAGTCTCACTCTGTCGCCCAGACTGGAGTGCAGTGGCCGCTCCCGGCCACCGCAGCCTCGACCTGCTGGGCTCCGGCGATCCTTCCGCCTCAGCCTTCCAAGAAGCTGGAACTACAGGTGCGCGCTACCACGCCCGGCTGTTTTTTTTTTTTTTTTTTAATTGTAGAGATGAGGTCTCGCTTGCCCAGGCGGGTCTCGAACCCGCGGGCTCAGGCAATCCACTCACCCCAGCCTCCCAAGGCGCGGGATTACAGGCTAAGCCACCGAGCCCGGCTGGTTAAATTTATTATTGAGCGTTTTATTCTTTGTGATGCTATTGTACATAAAATTGTTTTCCTGATTTCTTTTTTGGATTATTAAATACTAATATATAGAAATATGCTAAAATCACCCAATTCATTGTTACTGTTACTACTTTAAACAATACTATTTTAGTTTATGAGAAGTGCCAATTCCCACCACTACACAATATATCCAGGTAATGATTACCAATGTGTACCCCTGAATCTAAAGTTTAAAAAAAGTGGTGACCTTCAAGCTCTTTAAATATAGGAGCTGAAACTGCAAATCTTCATTTGTATCAGATTTTAAAGGAACAAAGTTCTTTAACACTTTAACACTATTCCAGAGCATAGAGAAAGAAGAAAAGCTTTCAAATAGATCCCAAAAACTTTTAAAAGAAAATTATAGTCAACTGTTAACATAAATGCAAAAATGCCAAATTAGATGTTAGCAAATAGAAGCTATCAATCCATTAAAAGAAAAATACACCAAGATAGTGGGTTCTATACCAGAAATTCAAAGATAATTCAATATTAGGCTATTTATTTGTTTGTTTGTTTTTGAGTTCGAGTCCCACTCTATTGCCCAGGCTGGAGTGCAGTGGCACACTCACGGCCACCCCAGTGTCAACCTGCTGGGCTCCAGCGATCCTTCTGCCTCAGCCTTCCACGTAGCCAGGACTACAGGCGTGGGCTGCCATGCCCAGCTAATTTTTTTTATTTACTATACAGATGAGGTCTCGCCAAATTGCGCGGGCTGGTCTCAAACCCGCAGGCTCAGGCAATCTACTTGCCTCGGCTTCCCAAAGTGCTGGAAACAGGCAGGCTCAGGCAATCTACTTGCCTCGGCCTCCCAAAGTGCTGGAAACAGGCTGAGCCACTGAGCCCGGCCAGGAAATTTATTAATACAATTAAACATGTGCATTTATCAAAAAATCATAATCATGGAAATGACAATAGTATTCAGTACATAAAATTAAATGGTCATGCTGATTAATAAAGGAAAACTATTACTAACAGGACAAAATAAACTGAGAATGAATAAGAAAGAAAGAGGAAAAGAGAAGATGGAAAAATACTAACATCCTGCTTAATGGCAAGATGCTAAAAGTATTACTATTAAAGTCAGAAATAAGACAAGGATGTCCAATATTATCTCTATTATTTAACATGACTTGGGGGTATTTTATATTACAACTAGACAAGAATTTAAAACAGGAGACATCAAATTAAAAAGGAGTATTTGAAATGTTCATTTTTCATAGATGATATACCCATAGTAGTTTGCCTAACAACAACAGAACAAATACATGTAAATTATTTAAAACAGTAAAAAAGTTATCTTCCTTTTCCTTTCCCTTCTCTTGGAGGTAGTGGTGTGACAGAATATGATAAGGCTGAGGAGGCTGTGAGCTAAGGAAATGGCAATGAGGCCATGAGCTGAGGAGATCAATATTATAGTCAAGAGACTGATTATTTACAAGAGTATTGAACATATCAGTAAATATATTGAGAGTAATGGGAACTAGGTTTCTCACTGTCAGAGAATTTGCAAATATGGAAGGAGAAAGGCTAGAAAGATCCCTGGGGTTTGAATTTGCATTGGAGGTATCAATATGTATCCGTGCTTCATACACACACACACACACACACACACAGCGAGAGCAAGAACCAGAGAGAGAGAGAGAGAGAGAGAGAGAGAGAGAGAGAGAGAAATAGATATAGATTTATTTCAGGTGTGAATGTGTTGTGTACTCATACACATATACAAACAAATATTTCCTATCCCTGTCTACTAGAGGGTACTGAGTGGACAGTTCTTGGTTTCTAAATATCACATACTCCTAAAAGGACTCAGGGATCCTTGTAAAATGACTGATTCTAGGACTGGAGCAGGAAACGTACAAGATGATCCTGGACTATCTTGTGTTTGAAAGTAAGGAGAAAATCAAAGAATAATAGACATGTATCAAAAGAACACTGGAGCAAGTCTGAAAAGGCTCCCCCTAGCCGAATATAGGATAATTTGAGTGTTGAAATAAATCATGATAGTAAAAGATTACTACCAACTGAATAGAAATTTGTGAGTCCATACTAAATTTTTTTAAAAATGAATTAAAAAATTAAAGTAAGAAAATAAGAAAAAGTGAAACTTCTTTATAGTAGAATGTAAACTAATGAATGTAGTATAAAAGATATAAAGAGAAATTTACAACTTGAGGATTACTATAGTGGTGGTTGATTTAGGTAGCAATCATGAATGAATGTAATACAGGCGAGTGCTCTTTTGAAGAATAGCATAGTTTAATAGCCTCAGAGCTTCTCCTAACAAAATATGTAACACTTGCAAAGAGAAAAATCGTGACTCCTTGTTGGCAAGACATGAAAGACACCATCTTGCCCAGGTAATGAAGATTATCTGTACCACTGGTGAAATAGAGTTGCCATCACACACTCCCTGATACATTGTTCTGCTTAGAGCACAGCATCATTTCTATGGTCTTCCTGCCAGGAATGCATGACATGAATTTAGACAGGAGTAGTTACCAAATAAACCTGGATTGAGGAACATCACAAAAAATGAAAAACATGTCCTCTTAAAATGTCAAGGTCATGAAAGTCAGAGAAAGACTGAGAAAATGTTTAGAAGACTAAAAATGCATGAAGACTGATTGTAACATGTGACCCTAGATTGAATCCTGGACCAGAAAATAGAAAGAAACATGGTTGGGATACTTGGCAAAATTTGAATGAGTCTAGGGGCTTGTGGTAGTGCTGTTTCAATTTTTATTTACTGATTTGGATGTTTCCATTTGTGACTATGAAAAATAATATATTTGCTTTTGGGAAACTCATGACATATTTTGGGGTGACTGGACATAATGTCTGAATTTTGCTCTCAAATCAATTGGTTCATAAAAAGAGTAATTATAGTATGTGTGGGGGGGAGGTAGGAGGAGAGAGTGCAAATGTACTAAAATGTTAGCAATTGGGGAATATGGATTAAAAAGCTATAGAAGGTTTTTGTTCTGTTCTTTCAACTTTTTAGTAAGGTTGTAATATTTAAAAATAATTTATAAAAAAATAAATCCACCACACAACATTGTAATTTAGACCTAAGAAGATAATTAAAATAAATATACTATCAGATGCAAAAAGGTTATAGATTTTGTGAAAATCACATTTCTATAGCAGAAAATGTGATTACTCTTTTCTATATTAAGATTTTAATATCATTCAAAATTAATCCAAATGAGCCAAACACAGTGGCTTGCTCCTGTAATCCCAGAGATTAGGGACACTGTCTCTGTAAAAAAAAAAACCTTTAAAACTAGCCATCATTAATAAAACAAATAACAATAGATGCTGGTGAGGATGCGGAGAGAATGGAACGCTTCTACACTGCTCATGGGAATGCAAACTAGTGTAGCCTCTTTGGAAGACAGTGTGGTGATTTCTGAAAAAACTAGACCTAAGAAGTGAAAACATATGGTACTCTGTTCTTTGTTTGACCTTCCATATGACCCAGCAATCTCCCTATTGGGAATGTACCAGGAAGAACTCAAATCATTCTACAAAAGAGATACCTGCACACACATGTTTGTTGCAGCTCTATTCACAATAGCAAAAACATGGAACCAACCATGTTGCCCATCAAAGCTGGACTGGATAAAAAAAATTGTGGTACATATACACAATGGAATATGATGCAGCCATAAAGGACAAACATATGAACTTGGCAGCAACTTGGATGGATTTAGAGTCTATTATACTCAGTAATCTATCACAGAAACAAAGAACAGAGTACCATATGTTTTTACTCATAAGCGGACCTTGAACAATTATTGTAATACTATAAGAAAGGGATTGGCAAACTGGGAAACCCTAGTGGGAAACTGTCAGGGGAGGCAGGGTGGGATTGGCAGTTGAGTGAAGCTGCTAGGGGAGGGAGGGGCATACCTCATCAACAAGGGTACCTGCATGATCAATGTTTGTATATCTAACCCTGAGTTGTACCCCACATGTTTATAAAAAAAAGACTAGCCCAGTGTAGTTGCCTGCACCTATAGTCCCAACTACTTGGGAAGGTGAGGCAGGAGGATGATTAAACAAAGAATAAAACATCTCTGGTGGTGTTGGTGGTGGATTGAGAACATGCTCAGAAACTCTTGTCACTCCACTCAAGAAATGGAGTCTGTGCTACCTCCCCTAGAACTTAGGTGTGACTTTGTGACTGCTTTAATGACCGTAGTAGGAGTGGTGCTGCATGACTTCTAAGGTTACATTAGAAAGATCATGCAACTTTTGCCACTTTCTCTTGAGACAATTCTTTTGAGAGCATTTAGACACCATGCATGGATGTTTGGCTACCGTGAAGCCACAATGATGGGGGAAAATAGGAAGGAAGAAGGGAGGGAGGAAGGGGAGGGAAAGAGAAAAGGAGAAGGAGGAGGAGGAGGAGGAGGAGGAGAAAGGGAGAGAGGGAGGAAAGGAAGGAGGGAGGGAGGGAGAGAGAGGGAGAGATCTGAGGAGGCACCTGTTCTTATGCCCAAGTACCAGACATATAAGTAAGGAAGCCTGTGATATATAAAACGATTCCATACTAAGTCACCATCTGATTGCAACCACATGAGAGATCCTGAATGAGAACTATCTACCTGAGTGTATTGGACTCCCAGATTCATGATCAAGGTAAATGATTGTTATTAAGTCAAAGGTTTTTTTTTAATGCCTGGATAGATAATTGGAATAGCTGATACAGAGCAATGTCTAAAATGTAAGTTCAAGTGAAAAAGTAAGGTGCAGACCAGTGTATACAGGGAAATACTATCTATATTTTTTTCAAAGACATGTTTATATGTATTTATAACATGGAAGAATGAATTAAAAATGTGTAAGAATATATACCTTTTCAAGGGAGAACTGGAGATATGCAGATTGTGGATGAGAGAGAGACTTTTCCCTGTTTACTGACTGTTTACTATCGCTTAAGAATTTTTATTATATACATGTAGTATTTAAAAATAATTTTAAATTTTACCTTGTATCATTTAAGAAGTGAAGACAGAATTTGTTTAGGAGTAGAACTTGCTTTGATGAAGCAAATATTTCATATTTATCCTGGTTAGAAATGTCAGTTCTGATACAAATCCTATTGAAAGTATTCCAGGCGGTTGAGAAAGATGTAACTCTCCCCAAATCACTTTATGAGGCTAACATCGCATGGGTACCCAAACAAGGTAAAGACCCAACAAAGAAAGAACTACAGGCCAAATCCTTGACGAACATAGATGCTAAAATTCTCAACAAGATTCTAGCAAACCGGATTCAACAACACATCTCAAAAACCATCCACCACGACCAAGTAGGCTTCATTCCTGGGATGCAAGCCTGGTTCAACATTCGTAAGACCATAAACGTAATTAAATACATCAGCAGATGTAAAAACAAAAACCACATGAGTATATCGTTAGATGCAAAAAAAAAACCCTTTTGATAAAATCCAGTACCCCTTCCTAGTAAGAACCCTCAAACATCTAGGCATAGATGAAGCATACTTCAAAATAGTAAGAGCCATCTACGAGAAACCCACAGCCAGCATACTGCTAAACAGACAGAAATTGGAACCATTTTCTCTGAAAACTGGCACAAGACAAGGATGCCCACTCTCACTCCTCCTGTTCAACACAGTTTTTGAAGTCCTAGCTAGAGCAATCAGAGAAGAGAAGGTGATCAGGGGTATCCAAATAGGAAAAGAGGAAATCGTTATCTCTCTTTGCACACAACATGATTCTATAACTTGAAATTCCAAGAGAATCTGTCAAAAACCTCCTTGCACTGATAAAGGACTTTGACAAAGTCTCGGGGTATAAAATAAATGTGCAAAAGACAATCGCATTTCTAAACACCAATAATAAACAGAAACCCAAATAAAAAGCACAATTCCATTTACAATAGCCACACAAAAAAATGAAATACCGTGGTTTCTTCCTAACTAGAGACATGAAAAACCTTTACAAGGAAAACTACAAAACACTGCTCAAGGAAATCAAAGATGACACAAATGGAAAAATATTCCATGCTCATGAATTGGAAGAATCAACATTGTTAAGATGACCACTCTACCCAAGGCAATCTACAGATTTAATGCAATACCCATCAAATTACCAGCAACATTCTTCTCAGACCGAGAAACAACAATACAGGAATTCAAATGGAAACATAAATGACCAAGAATAGCCAAAACAATCCTCAGCAAAAACAAACAAACAAAAAATAAAAATAAAAATAAACAGATCAGGAGGTATCACACTCCCAGTCTTTAAACTTTATTATAAAGCTACAACAACCAAAACAGTCTGATATTGGTACAAGAACAGTCATATAGACAAATGGAATAGATTTGAGATTCCAGAAGCAAAACCTTGATTTCTCAAAGAACTCATCTTCGACAAAGTCTCCACCATCAACCACTGGAGAGACAAGAACGTATTCAGTAAATGGTGCTGGGAAAACTGGCTGACCACATGCAGAAAGATTGAAACAGGACCCCTACCTATCTTCATACACAAAAATTAACTCTAAATGGATCAGAGACGCAAACATAAAACCTCAAACTATAAGAACCTTAGAAAATGCAGGAGACAC
>CAUYQG010058525.1:0-57390 GCA_963574415.1 Tarsius wallacei | reverse complement strand
TCTTCTTCTGGGATACCAATCCAGCATAGGCTTGGCATCTTGATATAACTGCACATCTCTTGTCAGTTTTGTTCTTTCTTTCTGTGTCTTCTTTCTATGTTTTTTACAGATTGGGTTAATTCCATGTTCTGTTTTTCAAGTTCTGAGATTCTTTCTTTAGCTACATTAATTTTGCTTTCCATGCTTGTCATTTTGTTATTTATTTCCTGGATGAAATTTTTTATTGCCAAAATCTCTGTTACAAGTTCTTTAAGTGTGTTGCATCTTGTCTTTCTTGAGTCTTATTCACTCCTTCCATCCATTCCCTAATCTCTGTCATATTCTGGGCCAGTCATTGGTGACTTCCATTGTTTGGGCTCCAAGATCTGATTTTTCAGGAGTTTTCTCTTTGTTACACTTGAAATTACCTGTGGTCTTCCTTTGGTTTTTCCTCATTTGTGACAGATCTCTTGTTTTCTCTTTAGTTCTGTTATTCAGTGTCAGTGTGAGAGGCTTTCCCTTCTGATGTTTGCTCAGCACTCTATTCTTCCTTGATGTGGGTTCTGAATTTGTTCTAGTTTTAAACAGAACTGTGGGTGGGAAGCTTTGCTGTCTATTGTAGTTTTTGAAATCCGAGTAAAGTAGGGGATGGGGTGCTAGGAGTCAGATTCTACTTGCAAATTAAAATGATCACTTATTGTGGTATGTTTTCCCTGAGAACCACCTCTCTATATGATGATGCAAAGCAGAAACCAACCCATACTACAAAACAATCTGCAATAACAGCAAAGTGAGACAAAACAAACCACCACCACCACAACAAAAAAACCCAAGAAAACTAAACACACACACATGCTTAGAACAAAGTGAATAGAGAAGAAACACAAAAAGATTGAAGGGGGGTGGGGAGAATAAGAAAAAAGAAAAAGAGAAAAAAGAAAGAAAAAGGGGATTCAGGTGGAACCCTCACACATATATTGACACACCCCTTAAATTACAAAAAAATGAATATTAAAAAAACCCCAGAAGAGCAAAAGAGCAAAAACCAACAACAGAATCAAAAGATGAACACTCAATCATTCACATACACACATGAACCGAGAATGACAAATAAAAGCAGAAAGAAACGGAGAAAGAAAAAAAAAAATTTTAGGAGGGGGTGCATGTCAAAGCCTCACATACACATTCATACACAATGGAAAAATACTTTAAAAATAAATGAAATAACAGTCAAGAAATTTTTTAAATTAAAAAAATTGAAAATTAAAAAAAAAAAAACCTTCCCTCTTGAGGCAGACTCCGTAATTTTTACTCTGATCAGGTCTCTCCTTTCACTCTCTCCTCAGGAAATGAAGCAGAGAAGGAGAAAGGGCAGTGGAGGTGGGTGGGGCTGCAGTCCTCCCCTCCCACTCCTGTATGGTCAGGCAGATCTCCTCCTGTGGAGAGGTATGGGATTGTCTCTTCCCCAGGCAGTTATGTACTCTCACCCCGGGTGCCCCAGCCAGGCCTATGCTGGAATGGAGTTCTCCTATTGCAAATGATGTCTAGGCTCCGACCCTGGGTTTGTCCCTCTCAGTCATGGTCAAGCTGTGTGGGTCTGACAGTACAGAAGATTGCTGGGGAGGAGGGAGGTTGGGTCAGCCCTGGACTCACCACTGATCTCTTTGGAATTCTTCCTCATCCTTTTCTGGCCACACCCTTTGCCCCACAGCTGGATCAAGGTAGAGAGTGGGGTGCCTGGAGCTCAGCACTCAGTCAGGTCCCTCTGAAGTGTGTGCTCGCAGGATATTTCCTCTGGGCCACAATCCAGCCCTGAGTAGTTGATTTGCTATTCACAGAGATCGAATCTCTGGGCTCCATCCACAGCCCCTTCCCGCGCCTTGTTAGGTCTCTCCCCTACTTCAATGGTAAGGAAGCACCTGGGCAATAGTTTGTCCGTGTTGCTTAGGCAACAAGTTGGCGGCTGGGGGTAGGGGGAAGCTGGGCAGAACAGTGTAAATCTTTGTCTGGAAAATGGCTGTGGTGGGCGGCTCCTCACCAGGCACGTATTCCTATCTCCAGATTCCCCTAATGCTCTCTCTCCAGTAATCAAATCCTGCGTTCTAGTAGGTCTGGTATGCCAGGTGATGGTGCGCAGGGTCCCAGGTGCTGGGAATCAGCTGGATTCAGCAGGCTTTTCTCAGGCGCGTTCCCACAGGCAACAGACGTTTCTGCTGCAATCTTGGGAGCTGCGTTCTAATTTCTAACTTCAGGGTGGTGGGGGCTTGCAGTCACCCCCAGAGGGGGACCCGGTGCATGCAGAGAAGTATCCCTTCAGACGACTTTCACGTTCCCACCAGCACCCAGGCCTACTCACGTGGAAAGTATTGTCACTTGCCTCCACAGAGATTTTTACGCCATCTTAAGCTCCCAAAGAATGCCATTTCTCGGATTCCTGGGTGTCCTGAAGTCCTCCCTACAACTTCTGTGGTCATTGTAGGTCCCAGCACGACAGAGGGGGTGGCGGAGTCACCTACCACCTCTCAGGGCAGCCACACCTGGTCCCTACCCACTTTTGTTTTCATATTTAGATCTACAATTATCTGGAGTTGATTTTTGTGTTTAGTATTAGGTAGGGTTCAAGATTCATCCTGTTCTGTATGACTATCTACATCCAGTACTACGTATAGAAAAGACCACACTTTCCCTACAGCACTGTAGTGTCTCCGTTGTATGAAATCAATTAACACATATATTTGCGTGGTTTCTGGGATCTCTGTTTTGCTCCATTATCTATTTCTCGCCCTCCAGTTTTTTTTTTTTTTAAAGAAATAAAATGTTACAGATGCAGTTAAAATCTCATGTCCCCATATTAACTCATTCCTTACCTTCCCTTTTCAGAAGCATCCATGATCCTGAACTTCATTCCCACGGGTAGTTACATTTTTACCATACATGTATATGTATCCATTAAAAATAGAATATTGTTTTATATGCTTTTTCTTTTTTTTTTTTGAGTTGGAGTCTCACTCCATCACCCAGACTGGAGTGCAGTGGCCGCTCCTGGCCACCGCAGCCTTGACCTGCTGGGCTCCGGAGATCCTTCCGCCTCAGCCTTCCAAGTAGCTGGAACTACAGACGCGCGCCCACGCCCGGCTAATTTTTGATTTATGTAGAGGTGAGGTCTCGCAAAGTTGCCCAGGCGGGTCTCGAACCTGTGAGCTCAGGCAATCCACTCACCTCAGCCTCCCAAGGTGCGGGATTACAGGCTGAGCCACCGAGCCCGGCTGCTTTTTCATTTTTACTGAACGATATCATGCAAATAATATCATTTTTTTACTTGTTATTTCATCTCAAAATGATTTTTTGAGCTATAACCATGTTGATGTATGATGGCCTTTTTCATTCATTTAAATTTTAACTCACATATGAGGGGAGACCCCAAAAAACTCTGAATTTATTTATAAAAATTGTGTTTGTAATCTTACATGTTTAAACTTTGGTCACCTTCAAATTACTCTCTGTTTAATGCAATACACCTATCAAGATGCTTATCTCACTGTTCAAAACAGTTTTGAACTCGTCAATTTTGGTACCTCTTAGTGCTTCTGCTGTTTTTTATTTCACCTCTTCCACATCAGCAAAATGTTTCCCTCGGAGAACTTTTTTCATTTGAGGAAACAAACAAACAAAAAATGTCGTTTAGGGTGAGACTGGGTGAACAGGGAGAGTGGGGCATGGGGATCATGCCATTGTTGGTCAAAGACTGCTGAACCTCAGTGTAAGAAGGTTGCTCATAAGTCACCCATTATGAAATGGGCAAACGTTGAAAGAATCTCAAAACAACAACAACAACAACAACCATTGAAACTGTACGCAGCTTCTTGCAACAACACTAGCTGATGCTGATGGGTTCTTAGAACATTTACCTAGTTGGGGAAGCCTATACTATAATAGGCCCAGCTTCCAAATAATTCCAGCTTTGTGGAGGTACTCCCTTGTATATACTGGAGTGAATGAATATAGCACCAATTGTTTATTTAACTTTTCCCCTCTTAATAAAGAATTATTGTGTTTTGACTTGTTTTGGCTACTAAAAATAAAGCTGTACTAAAAATTATCTTATGCATTTTCTTTTTCATGAACTTTTTCAAGGGTAGAGATCTAGCAATAGAAATGTCAGGTTGAAGGGTATTTGTGCTTTCAACTTTTGGTGATATTGTAAAATGCCCTTCAAATTAGATGTACCAATTCACGCTTATCAGTATGGGTTGGTACTTCCCATAGTCATATCTTCACTAGTACTTATTTTGCTAGATGCTATATTTTTTTCTGATCTAATATGTGTGAAAAGGAATCCTGCTATTGTTTCAAATTGCTTTTTTTTGGTTGAAGAGTGAGATTGAGCAAGTTTTTGTATATTTACTGAGGATTTGGGTTTTCTTTTTGCATTGCCACTTCATATACGTTTCCTACACTTTTACAAGATTGTCCCTAATCAATTTGAAGATGCTGAAGAATGAACAAAGGTTGATTTTGAATTGTAGGTGTAATAATTTTAAGAAACACTTTTGTTCAAAACTGCAGGGTGGAAACAAAAGAATAACCTCTTAGTTAAACAGATTATGTTTGCAATAGCAATTATCTTGTCTATGGAGTTTGTTTTTTAGTTTAATTACTGTATTTTCTATCTTAAAGATTTTTATTTCTATATAATTTTAAAAATGTGATTGCCTTTGTTGAATAATTTCTACTTTTTCATTGGATATTGTCTCTTCGTTTACCTTTTTGATGAGACTAAAAGTACTTATTTTAAATTCTTTGGCAGGTAGTTTTACAACATTAATGTTACTTTGAATTTGTTCATGTTCCATTAATTGTTTGTTAGATATATTATCTTGTATAGTTCATGTATTTTGCAGTGTCAACTCATTTGAGTAGTAGGATTATTTTAATTTGTCACTCTCTCTTTCTTTTCCTACCCTTCCTACCCTATACCTTCCCTTAGAGAGGCAGAACAGGAAAGTGAAAAAGTCAGATGCAAAGAATCCATGATGGTGACTAGAAAAGAAACCCAATATTATGGAAGTTAACAGAAAAAAATATTTTATTTGTATTTTAGAAACCAGGCTGGGATAAATATAAAAACTTGTAATATTGGGAGAAATTTTTAACCACTCTCATTTTTTAGTGAATTTCTAGTGTTTTCAACAAAGGAAAAATATGAAAATAATTTGAATATCTCACCGTAACCAGCTATTGCAAATATCCAACACTTCTCCACTTAACTCCTCTCATCCCAGAGATAAATGAAGAGGTAATACCCCCAAAACAAAGCAGACATTATTAAACAAAGACAGTCACATTTTAAAAATTACATATAAATAATTAAAAATCTTTTTTTTCTTTTAATTTTCTTATTTTAAAGATGTGGGGACAATTCAGGGTTAGGTATACAAATGTTCATTATGCAGGTACCCTTGTTGATAAGGTATGCCCCCCCTTCCCCAGGCAGATTCCCACTACTGCCAATTCTACTTCCTTGCCCCCTCCTGGCAGTTTCCCCCTATTGCCAATCCTTTTCTTACAGTATTACGATAATTGTTCAAGGTCTGCTAATGAGAGAGAACATGTGATACTCAGTTCTTTGTTTCTGTGAAAGATTATAGACTCTAAATCCATCCAGGTTGCTGTGAAGTTTATGATTTTGTTCTTCTTTATGGCTGTGTAATATTCCATTGTATATATGTACCACATTTTAAAAATGCAGTCCTCTTTTGATGGGCAGCACGGTTGGTTCCGTGTTCTTGCTACTGTGAGAAATACTGCAATAAACATACATGTGCAGGTATCTTTTTTATAGAGTGATTTGAATTCTTCTGGGTATATTCTCAGTAGGGGGATTGTGGGGACATATGGAAGTTTGATTTTTAGATCTTTTAGGAATAGCCACACTGTTTTCCACAGAGGCTGTACTAGTTTACACTCCCACCAACAGTGTACAATTATTCCCTTTTCGCTGCATCCTCTCCAGCATCTGTTGTTTTTTGAATTATTGATGATGGTCATCCTGACTGGAGTTAGGTAGTATCTCAGTGTAGCTTTCATTTGCATTTATTTGATGACTAGTGAGGCTGACCTTTTTTTCATGTATCTGTTGGCTGCTCATATGTCTTCTTTTGAGAAGTGTCTATTCATGTCTTTTGCCCACTTTGTAATGGGGCTGTTTGTTTTTTCTTTTCGGCATGTTTGAGTTCCTTGCAGATCCCAGAGGTTAGACCTTTGTCAGACATACAGTTGGCAAATAAAAAAAATCTTTAAAATAGAAAGTATATTAATTAAACTAAAAAGCAAAACTTCATAGATAAGATAACTGTTAAAATAAACATAATTGTGTTTAAATAAGAGCTTGTTCTTTTGTTTCCACTCTGCAGTTTTGAACAAAAGTGCTTCTTATATATCCAACACTTCCCCACTTAACCTGTTAGTACTATCATTCTTTACCCTAGGAAGAAAGAGGCAGCCTGGAGAGTTTTAAAAATATCATGGCCTGAGATGAAGAAGCCCCTATGCAGTAGGATGGGGAAAGGATTTGGTATCACTATTTTGTGTTTGACTCTGCTATTTATTGACTTTTAACTTTAGACAATAACTTTAAACCTAAGATAGGAATTTTTAAGAGAAGAAACAGACCAAAATATCATGTAAGGGCTATATGAGATGGTATTTGTAAAGCATCAATATTGGGTGATTCTATTAAGATCTCTAGGTTTTCTCATCTATAAGAGTTTAAATAATACCTAAATTACATTCTGGTGTCAGGGTTAAATGAAATGACCAAGCCTATGGAAGTGACTTGTAAACTGAGAAATGATTCAATTACAAGAGAAACTTTTTCCTGATCTAAACTAGCATGACTGTTACTCTGTCCTACTCAGCTTTATTTCTTTTCATGATACTAATCATGACAGAAATTGATTTGCATATTTATTTATTGTCTTTCTCCAGGAGGGCAGGATATTCATTTACTGCCAGAGTCTCTTGTTACATAGTATGTGTTCAAAAAAGGTTTATAGAATAAATGAATAGTAGATGGTTTTTGTTGTTATGTTATTGCATGTACTGAATTATTTGCATTCTTTTGCTTTTACACTAGTAATCTTAACTCTTCTTCTCAGAGCCTAATGCATTCATTTCTATCTTGTTCAGCACTGTGTTGTTAGAGTCACTAATTCCTGCATTCATTTGATATATATTGAGTGGATGTTGCAAGATTCTCTAAGTTATCATTAACTCTTGCAATGTCAGCATCTCTGAGATATTTTCTCAGCATCAAGCAATCACATAGGCTTGGAAACCCAAGTTACTTATCGCATAATGATCAACTACCTACCTGCACAATGAACTTGATTGGAGAATTAAATATGGCAACTTTAACATTTAAGCTTCACAAGAAAGGCGTCATTATCTGTTGATTTGAATGGATATGTTTACTCTTTCTTCTGTTCCCAGTACTGTAGTTATCAGTTCCGAGCCATTTCCAATTCTAGGCTTTTACTGATTTGCAACATTTTCTGCTGCCTCAGTAACCTTTTTGATAATTACATCAAATGTTATCAAGCATTGCAACCAATGGCTTTTTAAATCACCATTATCATTCTTATATTGAATATTACTTACAGCAAATTTTATCTTTTATTTACAATGAACTGCAACTTCATAAATATTTACCTTGGGAAAATTGACCATGCTAAATATGATAACATGGTACATTCATAAACTTACTGTGAAATCTGCATTCATGTATTCTTTTAGAGAAAAAAAAACATAGAAATTGTTATTAAAGTCAGGACTACTTATTGTTCCCCTAGCACAGTATGACATTTTCTGCCTCCATAATAATTGCTGTGGCTTATTGTTTGTACAGACACTTCCTGAACCTCAGAATGTTCTATTTCTTTATCTTACCACAGAATGTCTACTGGTCCTTCACAGTTCAACTCAAATGTCACCTCCTCCATAAAATTTTCTTCAGTGCTTCAACTGGAATTAATTCCTATTTTCTTTAAACATATATAGATCCTCCAATAATTTAAAAAAATGAAGAATATTTCTTGGGCTAGAACATGTAGGAAATTTGGGTTGGCTAGCTACATTACTCATTTCAAGTACAGTTGACCCTTAAATGACACAGGGATTAGGGGCACTGACCCCTCCACTCTTGCAGTCAAAAGTCTGGGTATATTTGACTCGCCAAAAATGTAACTACTAATAGCATTCTGTTGATTGGAAGCCTTACTGATAACAGTTGATTAGCATATATTTTGTATGTTACATGGATGACATATTATAACCTTAAAGAAAAGAAAATATTATTAAGAAAATCTTACAGAAAAAATAATTTATTATTCATTAAGTGGAAGTGGATCATCATAAAGGTCTTTGTTCCCTTGTCTTCAAGTTGAGTAGTCTGAGGAGGAGTAGGAGGAAGAGGAGGAGGAGAAAATGAAAGGATTTACCTTGGTGTCTCAGGAATGGCAGAGATGGAAAAGGTGGAGGAGATGGAAGGTAAGGCAGGAGAGGCAGGCACACTAGTGTAATTTTATAGAAATACATCATAATTCCTGTCTGGTGTTTCTGCTTTTTCATTTCTCTAAAAGTTTTTCTATATGACACTAATTCTCCCTCCATCATTTGCTTTAGTTTCTGTGCCCATATTATTGAAGGGTTAATGGCATAAAATAAATCAAAAGTAGTGTTGAATGATTGGAACCCTTCTGCCAAATTGTCTTATGTCAACTTGCTTTCTGGCACAGCTGCTTCCGTATCTTTTTCATTATCTGGCATTGGTTTGAAAACTCTTGTTTCCATCAAGTTGACTTCTGTTAATTTCTCTGGTGTGATATCTATTAGCTCTTAATTTCTCTGAGACTCATATCTTGAAATCCTTCACCCTCCCCACCTTTTTGCCATATTCAGAATCTTTTTCATGATTTTCTTAATTGGCTCTGTCATAAGTCCTGTGAAGTCATGCATAACATCTGGACACACTTTTCTCCAGCAGGAATTTATTGTTTGGGGCTTGATGGCTTTCATGGCTTTTTCTATAACAGCAATGTCATTTTCAGTGGTATAAACCTTTCAAACTTTCATGATGTTCTGTCTATCGAGACTCTCTTCCACAGCAGACAATCATTCCCATAGAATACCTTGTGTAATGAGCCCGAAAAGTCCTTATGATTCCCAATCTAGAGGTTGAGTTAGAGTCATTATGTTTGGGGGAAAGTAGACCACTTTGATACTTTTAGTGTTAAACTCATGGAGTTCTAGGTGGCCAGGGCATTTTCTAATATCAAAGGAACTTTATTTTTTGTTGTTGTTTTGTTTTTGTATTAGATTCAGTGGGTACTTATGCAGGTTTGTTACATAGGTATACTGAGTGATGGTGAGGTTTTGGTTTCTATTGAGCCCATCACCTAAGTCATGGGTATGGTCCCAATAGGTGGTTTTCAACTCTTACCCTCCTTCATCTTTTCTCCCTTTAGGAGTCCCCAGTGTCTGTTGTTCCCTTTCTTATGCCCATATGTACTCAGTATTTAGCTCCCACTTATAAGTGAGAATGTGTGGTATTCAGTTTTCTGTTGCTATGATAATTTGCTTAGAATGTTGGACTCCAGCTACATCCATGTTGCTGCAAAGGATAATTCTGTTCTTTTGTATGGCTGTGTAGTATTCCATAGTGTATACATATCACATATTCTTTATCCAGTCCACCACAGATAGACGTCCAAGTTGATTCCATATTGTTGCTGTTGTGGACAGTGCTGAGATAAACGTATGAGTGCAGATGTCTTATTGGTGGAGTGATGCATGCTTCTTTGGGTACATACCCAGTAGTGAGATTGCTGGGTCAAGTGGTAAATCTATTTGTAGTTATTTGAGAGATATCCAAGTGTTCTCATTTTTTAGGCATTCTTGCAATACAGCCAAAGGACTGACAACTGGTGCTTATCTTTTTTCTTGAAGTCTTGGGTGTTGGCAGCTTTATAGATAAGGTAGTCCTGATCATAAACCCAAATGAATTTGCATAAAAGAGTAGAGCTAGCTTATCCCTTCCTGCCTTAAATCTTCATGATCATTTCTCTTTCTTACTAGCAAGTGTTTTTTGTGGAATTTTTTTCAACGATAGGGCACTTTCATCTGCATTAAATGTCTGCTCAGGCAGCTATCTTTTCTCCTCAATTGTTTTCTTATGATTTTTTGGAACTCATCTACTGCCTCTTGGCCAATTGAAGCGGTTTCTCCTGTTTTCTTGCCATTTTTTTAAGCCTAACATTCTTGAAAAATTATTAAACCTTCCTTGGCTGACATTAAGTTTTCTTGCTTTATATCCTTCACCTTCCTTTTGCTTTAAATTGTTATATAATGACTTTGCTTTTTCTTGAGTCATATTAGAATTTATAGATATGCTTTTCTTATAGCAATCCTGCACCTGCAAAAAAACTGCACTTTCAATTCAGGAAAAAATGGGATTGACAAAAAGCGCAGGGTTTTTGTACTTGTTGGCATAGCAGCAACAGTGTATGCACACATTTTTTTGTTTCTTTTTTTAATGATCTTTGTACTGATTCATTGATCTTGAAATGGCAGGCAATCACATCAGATATCAGTCTATAGTACATATCAAGAAATTCAACTTTTCTTGTAATGTCATGAACTTTTCTACGCATCTTGGGAGCACTTCCATCATCATGATGGTGGCACTTGGTATGGGTCCCATAGTGTTATTCAAGGTTTACAGTATTGCACTAGACATGATGAAAAATATGTAAGAACTGTGAGACATCACTTTTTACTTGCAATATACAGTTTACTACACAGACACACTGTTTTTGTGGAGATGATTAGCATCACATAGTGTTTTAAGCACATACTCTTAACACTTGAGCTCACTGCATTAACAACAGGAGGTGGCT
Source organism: Tarsius wallacei (assembly GCA_963574415.1). Lineage (NCBI taxonomy): Eukaryota > Metazoa > Chordata > Mammalia > Primates > Tarsiidae > Tarsius > Tarsius wallacei. Next base: position 46,456 of record CAUYQG010058525.1, on the reverse strand, counting down.
ATAAAATTATTACAGTAGTACATGTACTATAATTAGTTTTATACAGTTATGATTGAATACTACATCTTTACATTTGTTTACATTTCTCTTAACTGTGAATGGAACTACATACAGTCTGAAAGTATATAAATAAGTTTTGATAAATTTTAACTTTTTAATGATTTGTGTATACATTATGGTAATTATTTATAAAATAGACTAACATCCCCATATATTTTATTAATTTGTGATATAGCTAACTTTTTCTTAATTAAAAAAATATATTTCTAGACTATGTGGTTCATCTGTGAGTTTTTTCAAATTGTTGTTAATCTCCAAAATATTTTTCAATGTATTTACTAAAAAAAATTCATGCCGGGCTCGGTGGCTCAGCCTGTAATCCCGCGCCTTAGGAGGCTGAGGTGAGTGGATTGCCTGAGCCCGCGGGTTCGAGACCCACCTGGGCAAATTGGTGAGACCTCATCTCTACAATAAATTAAAAAAAAAAAATTAGCCGGGTGTGGTAGCGCGTGCCTGTGGAAAGATTGCTAGAGCCCAGCAGGTCGAGCCTGCGGTGGCCAGGAGCGGCCACTGCACTACCGTCTGGGCGACAGAGTGAGACTCCAACTCAAAAAAAAAAAAAAATTCACATATAAGTGGATCTATGCATTTCAACCTTGTGTAGTTCAAGGGTCAACTGTATAGCATTATGAATCTCTGAGGTACCCATCATGGCAATGCTCAAAATAGCAAAACCTGAAATGTTTGAAATTATCATAGGGATTTGTATGTGAAGCACTTTGCTAATCATGGGGACCATGCATTCTTGTTTGTTTTCTATCATTCTCAAATCTGTCCTCAATTGGAGCTCTATCATGTGGTCACTTTACTAATCTATGTGTTGTAGCTTTTGTTTAACTCTTCTGTTTAGTTCATTAGTTGCTTATCTTAGTTAGAAGTTATTTTATTCCTTATGGCCTCTTAGTGTAAGATTTTCATGACCAAACTCTCTAGGCTGTACAGCCAAGGTCCTTATACTATATTGCTGGTGACAGAAGCCCATAGCTATCCACTGGATATTTCACCACCCTTGGGGTAAACTTTGACACCTTCTATCCCTAGACTCCTTGTAACCACCATGGACATCTTTAATAGTTTATCCTATGGACAGAGTGGAGCTTTTCAAATTGTCCATTGATTATGTTCCCCATCTTTGGTAGATTGAATAATCATTCCCATTTTTAAATTCTTGTTACAGAATTCACTAGAGTAGGGAGGGCCCTCATTTCTCTGCTCCATTGACGTTGGGTTTCTCCATTATCTTGTGCTGGTTAATGTAACTCTAGTGGGTTTCATGCAAGTAGATTCAACATGCTTGCATGGCTTCACTTGCCTTTTGTACTCCTATGAAATGCCATGAGGAAAGCTTGTCCACTCCTCTAGCTTGGGCCCAGAAGGAAAACACCAGAGCCCACTTGAAACCAACTGGTCCAGCCAAAGTCAATTGAACTATAGCCACCTTGTAGGTTTGTAAGCATGAAAATCAAGTTGTTAGTTTTAAGCCACTGGGATTTTGAGGTTGTTTGTTATGCAACGGAGTGTCAACTAATATATCTCCCCACCCTGTTCCCTGCCTAAAATGTTCACTAATTTCTCCTTGCTCAGAAGATTGTGGCCCATAGGGCTGACATGGTCTGGCCCCAAATTCTTTGTTCAGGCCCTGGCTTTCTTTTAGTTTCCTGTATTCTGTGCCTTTCCTCTTACCACTTGCCTTCTGAATTTCTGTTACTAGATATGTACACATCTCTCCTCTCTACTTAGAACATTGTTCTTCCCCATCTTTTTCCAATGCAGTTTTCATCCTTTTATTCTCAAGAGTCACTTGAGCTAAGGATCTTTTCCTGGTCCACTCACAAAAGTGAAGTACTCCAGTGCTCATGGTGGCAAGAACCCCTCCTTTGTAGACTTGTTATCAATGTCATAGCTGTATGACTATTCATTAGCATACGTCTCCCTTACTAGCCTGTAACTTGCTGAGGGCAAAGATCTGGTCATTTGTTCCTACTCTTCTATTCCTAGTGCTGAGCACAGTGCCAAGCATAGACAAAGAACTCAGTTAACATTTGCCAATTGTATTAAACCGATGAGTTATGTTACTTGGTAGGGCATCCTGTCTCATTCCTGTCTGTATTCAGCCTATTGCCTAGAGATGAGATCAAGAATAGATTTCACATTGGTGATTTTGAATAGTCTTAAGTTTTTGTTACCAGCTCATTCAATATACCCAATTTACCACCCCTCATCACATTGCTACTATATCCTGTAAGAATATTTTATCTTAAATGACCATGAGTAGGTACAACCTTTGAAGTACTATGAAAAGTAAGGATGTCTTTTAAAGCCTACCCCTCCATTTATTAGTAGAAAAACTTTAGGCAAGTCATTCATCTCTCCAAGCCTCAGTTTCCTCATCTGTGGAAAAAAAACAATGAAACTCAATTTCAAGGCCACTGGAAGTGTTTAATGGGATTGAATGCAAATGAAAAAACACACTATGAACCATGAAATGCTGTCTAGCTACTAGCAGTAGTTTAGGGTGTTCTGGTGAGATTATGCCCTTCTCACAACCTCAGTTAGACTTTCTATTTAATTTACATTTAAGAATGATTAAACCTTTCTTCAGCTACTAGATATTTTAAAAGAAAAATGAGCAGCCTCAGCATTGTCATCTGAGAAATGATGGTTTTTAGATTAAAAGAACATTCGAGTGAATGGGATGTGATTATGAAAGAAGGAAGGCACAGGAAAGAAAAGCCAGTTCTGCGTGACTGCTGCTCCACCTGCAGGGAAGGCCCATACCTAGGGCCTGTGTGATGATTCCCATTTCCCTGGCAGGGTGAGATGCTCGGTGGCTCACAGGATTCATGATTCACTGAATGGTGCCACTGGATGGCTGACACTTGGCTGCAGTTTGAGTTTCCCCAGCAGGCTTTTAAAGAACCTTTATCATCCTTACTTGGATGGACTACATACCCAGGACAAAAGCTGTTGCTGAACCTGTAATTACTGAAGGTTATTTTCCTCTCTGACTGGGAAGGAAGCATAGAACTCCAGGTTTAATCCTCTTTGGCAGCTAGTGTACATGCTTCCCTGTTAATTAATCTTTCATGTCATTAATTGGCTGTCTGTGTGATGACAAGAAAAAGAGGTAAACACTGTTTGCAAATCAATTGAATTCTCATCTCAACCAGCATTTAGTTTTCAGGGTAGATAAAAACAATTACAACCCTTTCACAGGCTGGGCTCCCAGTGCCCAGCTGATAAGATTATTGAACCAAAATAATATTCAGGCAACAATCTCTGCTTGCAGATGTGCTAATGGAAGGTTTTCTTTGCCACCAGTGTCTCCTTTGAAATTGGCTCATTGGTTTGGTGCGGATCAGGGGTGAGATGAGAAAGCCAGTATCATGGGGTCACAGTTTTCCTTCCCACACGCATTTATTTCTGTTCATATTGATTTTGCCTCTATAGTCTATTTGCATGAAAATCTCAAAGAAATGATGTCTGATCTTAAATATAATTCTGATATGCTTTTCTTTTAATCTCCTATTCCAAGCAGACTCGAGGATGAGTCATTTTGGGGCTACCTGATACATCTACACTCATGGTAGGGACTTAGTGTCGTAGAGAGTAGTGGTCCACAAAGTGGGGGGCCTGGACCAGCCCAGTCACCATTGCTGGCAGTTTGTTAGAAATGCAAATCCTTAGACCCAGTCCCCAATTAGTGAATTAGAAATTCAGGAGTTGGGGCCCAGGATTTGTATTTCCAGGAGACTCTCAAGTAGGCTAATCTTTGGGAACCACTATTATAGAACAAGGCTGTGTTCACTTATAGAAGGACTTTTCCTCACTGGGGAGATCAGCTCAATGAAGAAAAGTGTAAGAGGTGACTTGCTTTAATGGGGTGACTCCACTTGACTCCTTGATAAAATGTTGTGAGAAGTAAATTGCTTTTTCTTGGTCTCAAATGCCCCTGTAACATTTGGCAGCTTCTGACCTCTGGTAGTAAAAATGGTCACTTTAATTTCTTCAATTTCTGATGTGATTTCTAGTTTACTGAGGTAAATAGGGTTGGAGAGCTGTTCCCTAAAGAAAGAGGACACAGAGGGCAAATTGCTCCACATAAAGGCAAAATTTCTCCTAGATTGAAGACAGCACTCTGCTGAGGAAAGGGGAGGGAATTAGTGTGAATCTTGGAAAATCATAATATTTCCTAGCCCATGTGAGAGGCCACAAAGATTCTGTGAATGATGTTTTGCTGTCTCATGGTGAAGAGCTAAAAGAAACAGAACTACTGCCCCCTGACCAGGAAGTATGGACACCTGAGTCTTCCTTTCCCTGCAGTGGCCATGGACACTTGGTGAAGTCATTCCAGAAGGGAACAGACCGAAAGCCCAAGAGAATCAACTCTTCCTTCAGATAAGGAAACCAAGACTCAGATTACATCAACGTTCTTATAGTTTTCCCTTAAATCCTTTTCTAGGCTTCCTTAGCCATGTAAAACATTTGAGTCTTTGTGAATATCCTGGGATGCAAAGCCAATATCGAATTTGCAATTGGAGAGCAACGGTTCTTAGCCAACAGGGACATAATGTTTAAGATTTCCAACAGACAGGGACAGGAACAAATAGCTCTCTATTACAGGTTGATGAAGCTTGGGCATAGGCATCAATTTCAGTATTTGCCTATTTTATTATTAGGGAGCCAAGGAGGGTTGGGGTTTCCAGGACAGATTGTTGATTGGGGTAAATTAGTAGCAAATGTGACTATATTATCTGTAATGAGCATTCTTATATGCTAAACTTAGAATCTTAAAATTCTGCTTCTTATTCCACCCCTTTCTCCTTCTTCTCTTGATTCTCTCCCTCTTCTTCTTCCTCTTTCTTTAATTTCAAAAGACTTACTTGGATACAAATAGATAAGGATGAGCTCTTTATAGAACCTCTTTTCAGAAAAATACATTGTGCTCTATTCCAATTTGCTGTCAGTGAAAGTTTTAAGTTATCCTACTAGAGCCTGCAGGGGCTGTCAGTTTCTCCCCAAACACCAGTGATGTGATCCTCATTGTCAACTAGCTGGCAAGTGACATAACTCTAAAATCCATTTTATTTATTTATTTATTTATCTATTTTGAGAAAGCAAGATAAATTGAGAGGACAGAAAAGCTCCCACAGTGGGAGGGGACCCGAAGGGGTTGCCTCTGAAATTCCATTTTAGATTCTGCTTTCTAGGGCTGATCTAGGCACCAGTATGAAACATTGGCTTCTCTGGGAAGGAGACGCTCCCTTAAGACTCTAAAATGAATATTTGTGTGTGGTTGGGAAGCTTTGTCAGCAACATTACCTGCAAGGAAGTAAGGCAAGTAGGATTGAACAAAGAGAGGCTGAACTGTAATGTAGCTGCAGCAGGTAGTTCCTCAGAAGGAGTACTGGGGTGGTGTTACCTAAAGAAAGGGAAATGATTGCCAGGCAGCCAAAGCCAACAAATGTCTAATACACACATTTTCCATAGGAGGTAATTTTTTTATATCTTCTTGAGAATAATATTTTATGTAAATTAGTAATTATGACTATGAACTTGCAGTCAGACCTTCCATGTCTTGTAAACTGTTAGAATGTCCACATTTAACAACTGTTGTTATGCATGTGTGTATTTGTATCTTCTCTTTTTTTTTCTTCCTTATTTACATATCAAGACATCCTTTGGATTCCAATAGAAGTAAACCACTTTGAATTTACTTGTTTTTGCTGTGGGGGAAGTCTTTCTCTGTTAATTGTGCTTGCTTTTCCAAGAAAATAATATGCTCTCAGTTTGGGATAATTAGGCAGTCTAATTAACCTTAAAAAAGCAAAACATGGCTTTAGAGTGGCTATATCCCCTTCATTAGGTTAGTCTGGCTTGTCTTAACTGGCATGGTTAATATTGCTTATTTGCATATAGACTCCCATGGTATTTAACACTATAACTTGTAATGAAAATGCATTTTAGAGTACACTGGAGATTCACTTAATTGAGTTGACTATATCACAAGCAGAGATTCTTCCAGTGGGCCATGGCTCTATCTCCATATTTACTGCAAAGCACTTTAAGGTACAATTTAAAGTGGGAAAAGCTTTTTGAGTAATCATTTTTTAATAATTAGCTTAGGAATAATTAGGAAACTATCACTCACAGCAGTTTAATAATGTAAAGTAAGCTATTTCTGGAAATGTTAATGGAAAGCAAACTCCTTAGAGATTGCAGAGAGTTAAAAGATCTGTAAGAAAGGCTATTAATTATGGCCCAAAGCCCTCTTTCCGTTATTAGGCAACAAAGTTATAAAAAAAGACAATGCTACATTCAGATTTCATAGCAGCTCTTCCATTAGACACGGGGATAATCTCTGCTCATATGGAATTCAGACATTGGTAAAGGCAGACATCTCAAACATGGAAAGACTCTACCTATAGCCCTGTTGTACCTGCCTGCAATTTCCTTTGACTAGATAAAGGGATATGCAGCAAATACTTAGAATGAAATCAGGAAATATGCCATATGCAAGCATTCCAGTATTGAAACAACTAAAATAATATTTTTCAAGTCACCACTTTTCCTTTTGCTACTATATCAAAGGAAAACACACCTTTTGCAGTATCTGCACAGAAATGCATAGACTGGGACCCATGTTAACACTTTGGTGTCACCTGCCCACTTGTGGCAGGACTGAGCGTTCTCAGTCTCAACCTTTTCCTCTCCTCAACTCCTTCCTTTCCCAACCCATTCAATCTTTCTGAGAACTGCATTTGACATGCCTTGTATGTGTGCCCACTACATCCTGTCTTTTATTTCCAGGGCATTTTCCACATATTCAAACTTTTGATAAGACAGTGATTCCCAGATATCAGATGCCTTTTTTTTCCCCCTTTGCCTTTTATTTTGCCTGGAAGCAGGAGTCTATTCTGCATGTGGCAGGGTTTTTGTGATCTTCGTCTCTCTACATCTTGGCTCTGACATATCATCAGAATCACAGGTGATATTTAACAGGGCTATCTTTATATAGTACTTTTCTGTCCTGAGTCAGGCTTTCTTGTGTCAGAGAAATGCACCAGATAATCAGCTGGAGGTTTTAACATTGTGCAGGAAACATACACTACATTTTCATAGAGGGCATGTAACAACTTAAGATTTCCTTTTAGATGTGAGGGCAGAAAAGAGAAAGAGACTGACAAAGGCTTTCAGACTGTTCTGCTTACTTCCTCCTCCAACTACTTTGAAACAAAAGAACTGTGAACCCTTGTTCTGTATACACTTTGATCTGAGATTTTTCTTCTTTATTGATAAACTTTAAACAAGAGGGCTCCTTTGGAACCAACTACTTGTTCTTCCTTTCGTCTACTTAGTTATACCAAAGCCACATTATAAACTAATTAGAAATTTGTTATGTGAAAAAAGTTATAACTAGTTTGCCAACAAGGGCATTGCCTAATCTCACTGCAGACATGTCAGTGGCTGTGCATGTGTGAAATTAAGTAGATTGGGCTGATTCCTGTCCGCCTGCCTATTTTTATCTATAGACTGCATTCCCCATCATATAACACATTAACAGCTGCTATCAAGGGCTTACTGTAATATATGTGACACTGTCAGTATCCCTTTGATGGTTCTTCAAATGCTCTGTTAGCAGGAATCAGAAAGTCAGATTTAATAGCCTGCAAGATTTATCACAAGCAAATGAGATCTGACTGAAAAAAATACTAATCTTGGCTGTGAAGAATGGATGTGTTGCTGCTGGACCCAGATTTTGCTGAGAGAAAGAGGCTTTGCAGTGTCCTACCAGGAGCTGTTACAGCATCCGCTGCAGAAGCACGTACCAATATGCGGGCTGTGCTAGACTGGAGATTGGTTCACAAAAGAAATGAGAGGTGACAGAGTAAAAATGTCAGCCCATCAATCACTAACAGGAAGGGGCTAATTTGAGAGCCCTCCCAAACAATATTTTTTGTTATTTTAAAAGCAATAGGTACTATCTTAGTATTATTTGAGTAAGGAAGCAAGAATGGAGGTGAAAAAACACCTAAAAATATCAGTTGTTGAGATAGTTTCATGTATTTATCCTTTCAGTACAGGTATTTTTACATCTACTGTTTCCAGGGGCTGGAAATTTATCTTATAGTGAGTAAGACAGATCTCTAGTTTTACAGAATTTAGAATCCACCAGAGGAGAAAAGCAATAAAACACTAAACATACGACTAAATATGAAAGTAAGATAATTTAGCACATCTGGTAGATGCTAAATAAATAATTGTTAATTAAAGAAACAGATGACAAAATGCTATAAAAAGAAAAAAAAAAAAAAGACTTTGACTGGGCCTGGTGGGTCACATCTCTAATCCCAGTACTTTGGGAGGCCAAGGTAGGAGGATTGCTTGAGGCCAGGAGTTTAAGAGCAGCATATAGTGAAACCTTGTCTCTACATAAAATAAAAAAAATCAGCCCAGTATGATGGCACTCACCTGTAGCCCAGCTACTTGAAAGAGTGAGGCGGAAGGATCCCCAAAGCCCAGGAGATCAAATCTGCCGTGAGCAGTGATCATGTCACTGCACACCAGACTGGGCGACAGAATAAGACGCCGTTTCAAAACAACAACAAAAAGGACCGTGATATGATAAAGAACAACTTCAAATGAGTTAAAAGCAGGGAACAGATGTCTCTATCAGTGACACTGTCTCTCCAGAGCAGGGAGCTGCCCCTAAGTTGTCCACTATTCATTTTGTGTGCATTTGTGGAGTGCCAACCATAATGTGAAAAAAAAAATGGGAAAAGGTTTATTGTTAAAGAGCCCTTAGGCTGTTATTTATTTTCAAAGATCAAGAACTTTCCTCTAACAAATGCCTCCATTCTCTTATGGGAAAGGACAAATAAGCACATGTGCCTTGTTAAACACAGGCACACACAGAAGGTTCTGCATATCCAAGAAGAATATGACTTGGTCCCTGTCTTCTGGAGCCATAACTGCAAAATTATGAACAAAAGCTTTATGCAGGAAAGTGTGATATCTATCTATCTATCATCTATCTATCTATCTATCTATCTATCTATCTTATCATCTATCTATCATCTATCTACTATTTAGAGAGAATACTATTCAGACATAAAAAAATTAAATAATCTCTTTTGCAGCAACATAGATGAAACTGGAGGTTATTACTCTAAGTGAAATAACACAGAAATAGGAAGTCAAATTCTACATGTTCTCATTTATAAGTGGGAGCTAAACAATGGGTACATATGAACACACAGAATGGAATTATAGACACTGGAGACTAGAAAATGTACGAAGATCCTAGGAGGGTAAGGGTTGAGAAAGCACCCACTGAGTACAATGTTCACTGTTTGAGTGATGGATACACTAAAAGCCCAGTTTTCACCTCAATATAATATATACATGTGAGAAATCCACCCTTGTATCCCCTAAATATATTTTTAAAAATTTAAAGGAATTTAACACTTTCAAAAATTAAAAATTTGGAACTTGGTTGCATGTAAACATGTTGTCTCAACCAGCTTACCAGGAAGATATTATGACTATTGGCATAATAGGAGAAGTGCTCAGCACCGTGCTCACAATCAAATGATGTACATTAATCCAGAAGCCTAATTTGTCTATTATAGACTATCAGAGAATGTCTATAGTTTTTGGCAGTCAATAGCATCACAATGTGCTAACTCATTTCCTCAAGGCAATGAAGAAGGAAAAGCCCAAACTTGAGGATTCTGATATTTCTCCACAAGAAGAATTTAGTGTGGCTGATATTTGGGTTGCAAAGTACAGGTTTGCCCTGAATATTGGGGGCAAGAGAAAAAATGGAGTTCCACAATCCATATATCTAATGATCAAAAAGTTATCTAGTACACTAACAAATTTGACAAACAGCTGTTGTGAATACTACATTGATTTGTAAAAACCTCTGGAATAAAGAATTGAGACCAGAAGAAAAGCAAGAAATTGGACACCCAGCATTACTGGAAGACTATAGCTCATATATTTGCAAGAACTCATTGCATTTATATCTGAGAAGACAGATGAGACAAATTAATTATTTTGTCTTCATCTTACCCAAGTGTTCCTGCTTGTCAATTCTTCATTCTCCAAAGCAGTCCATCTCCAGCTTCAAGAATGATGTAATTTTCCCAGAATTTGTACGCAGTCCCTTTTTGTCGAGGGCATAGGACAAGACACGTGAAAAAGCATTTTCCTGGGTCCTAAATAGTATTAGTTATGTGTGAGTAGATCTTTAGAGTTATGACTATCTATGCAAATACTCAGTTCCAGATCCCAAATGGCAGAGCTGACTATGCATTTTTTAATAAATGTGTTTTGGAGTATGTTATATGTGGATCACTTGAAAGAACAGGCCACAGAGCTGAGGCCCTCTTCCATTATTTAAGGGGTCTAAGAGGATACCGCCTGATTGAGCACTATGCCAGAGACAGTCCAGTGCTGTAATTATTATCATTTTTATTTTTATTATAAAGATGTGGGGTACAATTCAGGGTTAGGTATACAAACATTGATTATGCAGGTACCCTTGTTGATGGGGTATGCTCCTCCTTCCCCTAGCAGTTTCCCTTCACTGCCAATCCCACTCCCCCTCCCGACAGTTTCCCATTACTGCCAAACACTTTCATATAGTATTATAATTGTTCAAGGTCCGCTTATGAGTGAGAACATATGGTACTCTGTTCTTTGTTTCTGTGATAGATCACTGAGTATGATTGACTCCAAATCCATCCAAGTTGCTGCTAAGTCCATATATTTGTCCTTCTTTATGGCTGCATAATATTCCATTGTGTATATGTACCACATTTTCTTTATCCAGTCCAGCTTCGATGGACGACATGGTTGGTTCCATGTTTTTGCTATTGTGAATATCAGTTGTAATCATTTCTTTTTTTTTTTTTTTTTTGAGTTGGATTCACACACTGTTTCCTAGACTGGAGTGCAGTAGCCCCTCCCGGCCACTGCAGCCTCAACCTGCTGGGCTCCGGTGATCCTTCCGCCTCAGCCTTCCAAGTAGCTGGAACTACAGGCGTTCGCTACCATGCCCAGCTAATTTTTTGATTTATTGTAGAGAAGAGGTCTCACCAAATTGCCCATGTGGGTCTTGAACCCACGGACTCAGGCGATTCACTCACCTCAGCCTCCCAAGGCACAGGATTACAGGCTGAGCCACCGAGCCCGGCTGTCAGTTGTAATTATTAATAAAGTTAAGAAGTATCAGGGAACTAAAATTTGCTACATGCTAAATATTCATATATTACCTAGTTATTGAATGATGTATTTTGAGAAGTGTCAAACTCTTTTTGACTCATCCTGTGTAAGGTATAGTCCAGTCCAGAGGAGGCAGTAATTACATATCTGTGGGAAAGTAAGGAGCTTTCTCAGAGGACACAACACTTAGGTATGCTCTTGAAAGAAGAGCATAAGTTAGCCAGGTGGGACAAGGTCAGGAGGGCATTCTTGGCTGAGAGAAAAGAATACACAAAGCATGGAGTTATGCTGATATGGTATGTCCAAGCAACTGCTGGTCTTTTGACACGATTGGGTATACCAGAAGGGACTGGGAGAGAAAGAGGAAGGCTAATGTCATCATCCAAGTGAGAGATGATGAATCCAATCTAAGTCAAAGGCAGGGCAATGCAGCAGTGGGGCAGGCTGAGAGGTGTTTGATATAAGGGGCTCTGAAGGTCTGACTGGAAAGGTCTTATGATGCAATGTGCTCTGGCCTCAGGTGAAGGCAGTGTGGGTATAGCAAGACTGTAGTTAACAGATGTTTTGGTGCATGCAAGTATGACTTGCCTTAAGCCCTTGTCAGTAAGATCCAGTGTGATTCAGCACCTTAATCAGGAGAATATACAATCCATTCACAGAGCAGACCCAAGGCATGAATGGAATTTTTCAAAGGCAGCAGAACCTTCTACTAGGTTCATGTGCTCATTCTGTAGTGAAAAATTAATAATCTCCTGGAATCACTCATTATGAGAGTTGAGTAAAGAAAAGATAATTAAATCCCCAAGTGATGGCCTTGCTGATGCCTCTGATTTCGAATGATTAAGATCAGCTTGTCAAGGCCATAGGCCAGGCTGCCTCCTCCCCACGAGAGAAGCTCCACTCTGCCTCTGCCTGCCTGCGTACCCAGTTTAGGGAGACGTGGAGGGAGTAACCAGACGTGAAGTGCTGTCATTGGGGGTGCTTTTAATCACAGTGTTGCCCCAATACCCTGCACCTTGGGTTTGCAGCAGCACAGAAGGCCTCAGCTTCCCTCTAGAACTTTGAATAACTCATCCTCTATTTTCATTTCTGATTCGTCATGTCTCATTTGAATGCTTTTCTATGCTTTTTTAAAACCTAAAGTATAATCAAGGCAAGTTGAGAACTGCAAAACCACAGTGGCTGTGAATCTGCATATTAAAAAGAAAGAAGGAAAAAGAAAGAGTAGAATGGCAACAGCAAGACTGTTGAAGAGACTCCACCCATCAAATTGTCTTCTTCCAGATTCTTCCCCTTCTGTGCCAAGGATTTTTATAATGACTTGAACAACTTGACTTTCTTCTGTTCTGAAAACCCAGATGAGATGGTTCACTCCAAAGAGTGGGGTGTCCTTGGTGTGTTGTACTGTGAAGGAGGAGTGAAAGGAATTCTTCAATAGGAGGCTGTGTTCACTGCTTTCTTTGGGCAATCGGTAGAAGTAAAAGGGGGAAGAGAACCTTTTTCCTCATTTCCCTGAAACTCCCGCTCTTATCTCTCCACAGATATGTTTGTGGAAGCCTTCTTGCCAGACCTGACACCCCTCATTTTTTCTCAACCCTTTTAGGACTGGGTGCATATTACAACAACACCCTTCCTCTCTTAGAAAAGTGTGGGACTTACAAGAAAAACACGTTCATACCAATGTTAATTTGCTAGGGCAGCCTTAACAGAGTACCACAGCCTGGGTGGGTTTAGCAACAGATTGATTTTCTCACAATCCTGGAGGCTGGAAGTCCAAGATGAAAGGATCAGTATGGTTGGTTTCTTCTGAGGCCCCTTTCCTTGACTTGTAGATGGCCTACTTCTCTCTTTGTCTTTATGTGGATTTCCCTTGGTACCCATCTGTGTCCTAATTTCCAGTTATATTAGATTAAAGCCCACCCTAATGACCTCATTTTAACGTAATTACCCTCTTAGAGATGCTATCTCAAGATACAGTAACATTCTGAAGTACTAGGGGTTAGGACTTCAACAAATAAATGCGATCCTTATTAATTCTATTCTATAGATGAATAGAATTATAGGGGAGCACAGGTCAGCTTGTAACATTACCTGTTGTTTTCTTAGTTTATTGGTCTTTCCCACATCTCTACTGATGTAAAGAGTTGGGCTTGGTAGTTTGGAATAATTCCCCAGCCCTCACATGATCCTTGAGATGGGGCCATTACCACGCTTCTCCACCCTAGCTCAGCTCTGTCCCTGGAACTGAACTTCCATCTCTAGATCTTGTCTGGGAGGAAAGTTTCTCTTTTTTGAGACTCTAACCATTAATGCTCACTATTACCTTTTCTGGCTTATCCCTATATCCTTAACCTCCTTCACTTTCCAGGGTTGAGTCATTTGAATAACAGCTACCAACTAATACCCCCACATTGGTGGCCTTGGTGTCTTAGTTATCCTGTTAGGCTCCACCCACTCTTGGCTGAACCAGGACTGGGGGGTTCTAGATCTACAACAATCTTTCTTCGGGGTTAGTGAAAGGAAGGAACAAATTTCCCCTGTTTGCCAGCCTCTTCCCACACATCAGGGAGTAAATACTGGCTTGTTATTTGGATTCCAGGAACCAAGTCTAATGTGTAAGCTGAGAATTTAGAAAGTTGTCAGGGCAATTTGTATTTGTATCAAAAGGACATTACTTTTAAATAGAAACTTGTCTTTTGTCCTTCTGCTCCATGATACCCTCTCTGCTATTCTTCACTAAAGAAGCAAAGAGATGCTTACATGCATTTCCTTATTGGTGAATAAGAATGTGTGGATGACACTCTGTCTGTGTGGGTACATCATCATAAGTTTATTTGACAACTTGAAGAAGATAACGTTACAGTATGAAGACCTGTGTCCCAGTCCCAACTTTACCCCGGCCTAGTTATGTGGCTTAGTATAGTTCACTTTGCCTTGATCGTCCTTATTCTCATCATCTATAGAATAGAATTAATAATGATCGCATCTCCAAATTGTTTTGAATCTCTGGTAATATTTGCAAACCATAAAAAACTAATACAACTTTTAAGTTTTTAAAAAAATATGTGTGCATGTGTATACACACACACACTCCTATGTATATTTAAAGCATCTCAATATAGTATTAGATAAGAGCTGAAAGGAAAATGCTGAATTATCTCAAAAACTCAGCTTTGCAAGAAACAAGCTTTAGGAATTATAAAGGCAGACAGATTTAATCAGGAGTCCCTACAAAAGCAATCAAGATCAAATGAACTGTAATTATGGTAATCAGTTTGTGAACTTTAATATCATGTTTCTAATTTCAAATATTATGAAGTCCTGTATAGTGAATCAATCTGTCATTGCAAAGATAATAACATTTTTATGTCTGATGAGATGTATTCTGTTTGACTGAAAGTTTGTCATTCTTTTTCATCAAAAGTCTCATTAGGGTCACCATCTTTTAATTTTAATTAAAGTGAATAAATTCTGTGAATTCTTTGTGCATGTGGGTATGTATACACAATAATATATAACATTAAAAAAATATACATATAAATTTTTTTTGTAGAAGTCTTATAGGGGTCTTGTTATGTTGCCCAGGCTAGTCTCAAATTCCTGGGCTAAAGTGATCCTCTTGCCTTGGCCTCCCAGAGTGCTTTGATTATCGGCATGAGCTACCATTTATTTGAAAATAATAGATTTACTATGACTAGTTATGTAAGTCTTCTTCCAATTTGTTCATGAAGGCTACTTTCTCCAAGAAACCCTTCCTCTCCTCAAATTAAATTTGGTACTGTGGTAAAGATTCATGATGAGCTGGAGCTTTTCTCTGCAGCATGTCTTAATCTACGATGTTGTGACTATTTGTTGTTTGTGTCCCACAGCCTAGACTAGAAGTCTCAAGGGGGGCAGTGTGACTGTGTAATCCACATGGCCCACCGCATGGCACTTAACATTAAATTCATACTCCTCCCCATGTTCTATGAGGTACCATGTATATTGGCTCCTCCTTTCCATGCCATCCATCTTTCTGTACCTCACAATCCCAGCATGTTTCTACTTCTGGCCCTTTCTAGTTGATATTTTCTCTGCCAGGAACTCCTCCTCCAGATTTTCCCTGGCTGTCTTCCATGTAAAATGTCATCCAATTGTCACTACTGTACCAAGGCTTTCTCTGATCTAATATTGAAATTAGAATTCCCCTCCTCAGACACTCTTAATCTCATTTTCCTCTTGTATTTTCTTTAGTGCACTTGTCACTTTATGAAAGATCTTTCTTATGTACATATCTATGTTTTTTCGTGTGTATGTATTTGTATATTTATACTTGTGTTCTCTTTAAGATGTAGTATCTCTGAGTACAGAGCTTCATCTCATTTGGCTTGTTTACTTCTGTACCAGTAAGAATGAAATGATGGTGGCTATTAGTAGGCATCCAATAAATATCTGTTATATGAATAAATAAATTAATAAATGAATTTTGTTGTAACATTTATTCTGATAATTTTTTTTGTTTAAGACCCATGTTTTGGCACTTCATGAAAGTGGGGTTCGAAAAACCTATTTTCCCCGTATGTTAACTTGCAAAAGCAAACACGACTTCTCAAGAAGTTGTAAACTCTATTCAGAAGTAAGTGAGAAATACTGAGGCCACTGGGCCTGAGTGTTCCTCGGCTTCTTTTAATTCCTGACCATCTATAAGGTTGATATGCTTCTAATTTCCTAATTGGAATTTGTCTTCCAAAGTTCTTTCCTTGGGAGGAGACTACTCTAATCCACCGTTCATAGGATGCTTCTCACATAACTCATTTGTGAAGAAAAAAAAAAGATTTAAATCAATGCATTTGAGGCCATATGGTTTTTCTAAACAGAACATGCCCTCTGAATTTCCGAGCCACGCCCTCTGAATTTCTCTTCTCTTATGATAGCTGAGATCACTTGGTCATCAGCTGATGGTTCTGTCTAGACTCTGGAACAAATTCTCTCTGTAAGGGGTGGAGGTTTAAAGAGCTCTAGCTCATCACTCTGGACAAGTTAGCCTTTCCACTTAGATTTTCTTAATTTCGAGGTCTGGTCTTGTTATGGCATCTTTAAGGATTCCATTATTTTGCTGTCTATGGTTTCATTATGGATTCTCTATCCTGTTCAACTGGTCTATTTTTGTATTAGCATCATACTGTTTTGGTTACTGTAGCCTCGTAATAGAGTTGCAAGTCTAGGAGTGTGATGTTTCCAGCTTTGTTCTTTCCACTGAGGGTTACTTTAGCTATTTGGGCTCTTTTTTTGTTTCCATATTGATTTCAGTATTGTCTTTTCTACGTCTTTGAAAAAATTATGCCGGCAGTTTGACAGAGATGCATTGAATCTGTAGATTGCCTTGGGCAGAATGAACATTTTGATGAAATTGATTCTTCCAGTCCATTAGCATGGGATGACCTTCCATTTATTTATGTTGTCTTTGATTTTTTTGTCATTTTGTTGTTGTCATTGTAAAGATCTTTCATCTTTTGATTAGATGAATGCTGAGTTTTTTTTTTATGGTTGAGATTGTGTTTTTGATTTAGTTCTCAGTCTGCTTGTTGTTGGCATATAGAAATGCAACTGATTTTTGCACATTTGTTTTGCATCCTAAGACTTCACTGAAGTCACTTATGAGTGAAAGGAGGGTTTTGACTGACTCTAGAGTTTTCTAAGTGTAAAACCATATTATCTGCAAAGAGGGATAACTTAACTTCCTCTTTTCTATTTGGGTACCTAAATTTTTTTCTCCTGGCTTAATGCTTTGGCTAGGACTTCCAGCACTATGTTAAATAAGAAGGATGGAAGTAGACATTTTGATCTTGTTCTGGTTCTTAGGGGGAATGCTTCCAGCTTCTGCCCATTAAGCATTATGTTGGCTGCAAGTTTGTCATAGACGGTTATTATTTTGATGAATGTTCCCTCAGTGCCTAGATGTTTGAGAGTTTTTATCAAGAAGGGATGTTGGATTTATTGAATGCTTTTTCTGCATCTATTGATATAGGTTCATGGAAGACTACATTTATTGATTCACGTATGTTGAACCAGCCTTGCATCCTGGGAATGAAATCAATCTGGGCATTATGGATGATCCATGAAATGTGCTGTTGGATGAATTTTGCTAGAATTCTTTTGAGAATTTTGCATCTATATTTATCAGGGAAATTGGCCTATAGTTGTCTTTTTTGTTGTTGTTGTGTCTTTGCCATTATGGGGTATTAGGATGATACTGGTTCCATAGAATGAGCTTGGGAGAATTCCTTATTTCTTGATTGGTTGGAATACTTTCAGTAGGACTGGTTTCAGCTCTTCCTTGTACATCTTACAGAATTCGACTGAGAAACCATTTGGCCTAGGGCTTTTTTTTTTTTTTTGGTTGGGGAGTTTCTTATTACTGAATCAATTGCTTGGATTGCTATTGGTCTGTTTAGGGTTTCAATTTCTTCCTGTTTAAATCGTGGGAGGTTGTTTGTTGCCAAGAAGTTTTTTATTTCCTCTAGATTTTCTAGCTTATTACCATATAGATGTTTGTAGTAGTCTCTTGTGACCATTTGTATTTCTTCAGGGTCAGTTGTAACCTCACCTTATTCATTTCTAATTGTGCTTATTCAACTGTTCTCTTTCTTTTTTTGATATTTGACCAGAGATCTGCCATTCTTATTTATCCTCTTGAAGAACCAGATTTTTATCTCATTGATAATTTGTATAATTTTTTATCTCTATTTTTAAAATTGTGAATTTATTCTGATGATCTCCATGGTTCTATTGGTTTTGGGATTGGATTGCTCTTGTCTTTCCAGCACCCCTTAGGTACAACATTAGACTATTTACTTGAGATCTTTCTATTTTCTTGATATATGTGTGCAATGTTATAAACTCCCTCTCAGCACTGATTTCACGGTATCCCAGAGGTTTGGGTATATTGTATCTATGTTTTCATTTGTGTATAGAAATCTTTTTATTTCTGTCTTGATTTATGTGCTAACCCCAGAGTCACTCAGGAGCATGTTGTTTAATTTCCATGTACCTGTGTGTTTGGGAGGATTCCTGTTGGTGATAATATTTGTTTTTATTCTTCTGTGGTCAGAGAAAATGCTTGGTATGATTTCAGCCTTTTGAAATTGTTCACACTTGATTTATGTCCATTATGTCCAAGCATGTGGTCAATCTTAGAGTGTGTTCCATGTGCTGATAAGAAGAATGCATATTCTTTGGTTGTTCGGTGAAGTGCTTTGTAGATTTCTATTAGATTTACTTGATGACTGTTGTGTTAAGATTCCAGATTTCTTTGTTAGTTTTTTGACACGATAATCTGTCTTAGACTGTCAGTGGGGTATTAAAGTCTCCAACTATAATTGTATTGCTATCTCTGTCCTCTCTGAGTTTAATTATAAATTGTTTTATAAATGTGGATCCTCCTGTGTTGAGTGCATATACATTGAAGATGATATTTCTTGCTGGTGGGTTGAAACTTTTATCATTAGGTAGTGCCATTCAATGCCTTTTTTAACTTCTATTGGTTTAAAGTCCATTTTGTCTGATATAAGAATAACTACTCCTGTTCTTTTTTGTTTTCCATTTGCCTGGAAGATATTTCTCCAGCTCTTTATTGCTAGCCTGTGGATGTCTTTTGCAGTGAGTAGGGCTTCCTGAATTCAGCAGAGGAATGGGTCATGCTTCTTTATCCATTTTGCCACTTTATTCATTTTGAGTGGCACATTCAGTCTGTTTACATTTAAGTTAGTTACTGATATGTGTGTGTGTGTGTGGGGGGGGGATTTTTCTTGTCATGCTGCTATTTAAAGACTGTTTTGTGTTCTAGGCTTTGTGATTAATTTATGTGATTTGTAAGCTTTGTGCTTACCTATGTTTTCACAATGAGTGGAACTGTTCTTTTGTTTCTGTGACTAGAGCTTTCTTAATCATTTCCTGACGTGCTTATTGGAAGTGAAATATTCTCTTAGGAATTAGATGTCTGGGAAGGATGTTAATTCTCCATCATTAATGAAATTTAGCTTGGTGGGGTAGGAAATTCTTGACTGGAATCCCTTTTCTTTAAGAATGTTAAAGACAGGACTCCAGTCCCTTATGGCTTGTAAGGTTTCTATTGAGAGGTCTGCTGCAATTCTGATACAATTCTGATACACCTTCCTTGGAAGGTGGTCTGTTCCTTTTCTCTAGCTGCCTTTATGATTTTTTTCTTCCATGCTCGCTTTAGTGAGTCAGATTATTATGTGTCTTGGAGATGGTCTTCTCATGTAATATTTCACAAGAATTCTCTGAATCTCTTGTGGCTGCATGGCTGCCTCTCTAACAAGTTGGGGAAATTTTGTTGGATGACATCTTGGAAGGCTTATTTCAGGACCTTCTTAGTTCCCCCTTCTCTCTTAGAGATGTCAGTCAAATGTAGATTTGGTCTTTTTACATAATCCCAGACCTCTTGTTGACTTTGCTCAATCTTTCTAAGTCTTTTCTCTTTGATTTTCTCAGACAAGTTTAGTTCAATAGTTTGATCCTCAAGTTCTGAGAGTCTTTCCTCTACCTGGACAATTCTTCTGTTAAGGCTTGCTATAGTGTTTTGAAAATCCAGGAGAGAATTCATCATTTCCAGAAGTTCAGTTTGGTTCTTTATTAAAATGACTGGGTCATCTTCCACTTCTTGTACTGTTTTTGTAGCTTGGATGATTTGAGTGTCCACTTTCTTGTGTATCCCCTCTAGTGTCTTTGCCATCCATAGTCTGAATTCTGTATCTGTTATCAGAGACACATTATTTTGGATGGATTCCATTGCTTGGGATATGGGGAGCCCCTTTGTGAGTGTTGACTCATTAAGGATTTGGGAATTGCTGGTGATTTTTCACTGGTTCATCTTAATCTTTGAGAGCAGACTTTTCTTTTTATTTATTATTATTTTTTATTACATAAAGTTGCTAGTATTGGGGTGGCAGTTTGTGGATTTATTTTTTCTTGACCTCCCTCCTCTGGTCTGCCTGTGGGAGGGCAGAGGTGACAGGAAGGGGGGTAGTGAACTGGGAAAAAACCCTCTGGCATTACTTCACCAGTGTAGTCTGACAGGGTCAAGGCTAGTCCTTTCCTCCAGTTCAGAGGCTTTCCCCTCCCTCTGGAACAAGCACCACAAGCCCTGGCTGTCCAGGAGCTCTGGCAGCTTCCTCCTAAGAAAGAGCATCTCATCAGCAGGATTGGCAGGTGTATAGGAGGATCCCTGGGAGCTACTCTGGCACAGTTGCTCTTACGGGCATGAAGTGGCCTCTTCTCACCTAGGTAGGACAGCCCCTTTTTCCCAGGGTGGGAGGCAGAAGGGAAGCAGCTGTCTTGTTAGTGGAGAGTTGGTATTTCTCCCTCAGTCCACAGAGGTGCACTGCCTCTTAGTTCCCCATCCTGCTCTATCACAGTGATGGATGGTGGCACCCTAAGGGCAAGCTGTACCTGCAGCCCTGCCAGTGCTACAGAAACATCCCTGAAGTGGGTACATCAACCCTGCTGGGGACTGGAGAGAGAAGGAGAGAGAAATGCCTAAGTGGTGCATACCCCTCTCACAGAGTGTTTTCTGCAGAACCTCTCTGTGGCAGGGTTGGCAGCCTCCAGCACCAGGCTCACTGGGAACTGGGGTTTTCTGGGCTTCATGTGGATCCTGCTGTTGCCTCTGTCCCCATTCTGGATAGCTCTCTGTGCCTTGATGGTTCAGGAAGGGAGCAGGAGGAAAAACTAGGCTGTCTCACCCTTGAATGGGATGGCAGAGGCTTATGTAAGGTATGTAGAGAAGAAAAGCTATCACTTTCGCTCACCCTTTCCTTCTCCAAGCCTGCTCTCCCAATTTTGTGATGTGGCTACTTCTATGGGTAGAACTGTCCATCTTCTCTGTCCCCAGGTGACCATCCATTAAATGTCAGTTTGGGTTTTCAAGCCAATCCTCAAAGCCCTTGGCCTGTCCTCCATTCGGGTTTTTGTTGTTGTTGTTGTTGTTGTTGCTGAAAGCAGCAATCAAGTGATGTCTTCAGTATCTCCCCCTCCAACCCCCAGTAAGTTTTGAACAGGAATGTGTGTTTTTCAACTTTGTTTTTCTTTTTCATGATTGTCTTTGCTATTTTGCATCCCTTGAATTCCCAAATAAATTTTAGGATCAGCTTGTCAATTTCTGAAAACAACAACAACTACAACAAGCTATTTCTGATAGGGCTTATGTTGACTCAGCAGATCAATTTGAAGAGTATTGCCATCTTAAAAATATTAAGTCGTCTGATTCATTAACATGGAATTTTTCTTCATTTATTTAGATCTTTCATTTCTTCTGATATTGTTTTGTAGTTTTTAGAGTACATGCCGTGTACTACTTTGGTTAAATTTATTCCTAAGTATTTTCTTGTTTTTGATATTGTAAGTACATTTTAAAAAATTTTATTTGTAGGTTATTTATAGTTCAGCTACAGAAATACACCTGATTTTTGTATTTTTCTCTTGTATGCACAGTGAATTTTAATGATATATTTTATGGTTTGAAAAGTACTTCTAGACCATAAACCCCTTGAAGGCAGAGACTCTATTTTGTTTGTGATGCACATTCAGAAACTAGATCAATGACAAAGATGTAGTTAGTAAAATATAGTAAATATTAAATGAACAAGAATTCTTTTCATATTTATAGCACTCTATTTTAAGACAAACACTGGATAATATTATGATGTCCCCTCCGTTCTTTTTAATGACTCACCTCTCATAAGGCCATGTTTCTTCTTCCAAACTTCATTTGTTATGCCTCTCCTGAGGCATTTAATAACTTCATGCACTCAGGTTTTCTGATTCAAGGTGTGCACTAATTGACATTGAAACGGTATGTCTTGATTTGCTAACAATCTTGGTATCCTTTGCATTTTTTAAGTAGAAGGGCTTATGAAGGGCAATGCTTAACCCAAAAGTTTGAGAGAAGAATTAGACTGCTGTATTAGACCATTTTGCATTGCTATAAAGAAATGCCTGAGGCTGGGTAATTTATAAAGAGAAGAGGTTTATTTGGCTCATGATTCTGTAAGCTATACAAGGAGTATGATACCAGCATCAGTTTCTGGTGAAGGCCTTGGGAAACTTTCAATCATGGCGGAAGGCAAAAGGGAAGCCAAGGTCACATGGTGAGAGAGGGAGCAACAGAGAGAGGGAAGGGAAGACAGGTTCCTTTAAACAACCAGTTCTTGCATGAATTAATAGAGGGAGAATTTACTCATTACTAAGTGGGGAGCATCAAGTAACTTATGAGGGATTCACCCCCATGACCCAAACATTCTTACTTGGCCCCAACTCTAACATTGGGGATCAAATTTCAACATGAGACTTGAAGAAGAAAAATATCCAAATTATATCACCTGCTAAGATCCCTTTAATGCTAATCTTCCAAGACATTAAAAGAGTGGAACCTCAGGTATAGTTGCACTTCAGTCAAGGGTGTATTTATTTTATAGATGGCCAAGGAGGTCATCTATCACTTTTGGAATCATGCGGTGTAGTAAACCATCTGTTTCATCTATAAACATGATTATCATTGACTGTACTTGTCCTTGGTATACTTACTATGACACAACCTTCCCAGAGCCAGTGCAGTGAGGATTATGCTGACCTATTCTTGGCATTACGTTGAAAACTTCTCACTAGTAACAAAAAATTTGTCTCTATGAACATGTGGTATTTTGTTTTTTTTAATGCTTGTAGATATATGTATGACAGAAGTTTCTGACCAAACATTTGATAAATTTGTTCTATTTAGATAAAATCTTAATACCTTTCAGTAAAAATGAATTAGTATTTGAAGAAAATCTTGAAAGGTAAAGTCATCTTTATTAAAATTTTTAAATAAAAGGCAGATCATTATCTTGATTAGATCTTTCATATAGTCTACAATTATTGGAACTAATTTTTTTAATTTATTTTATTTTATTTTATTTTATTATTATTATTTTTTGAGTTGGAGTCTCACTCTGTCGCCCAGACTGGAGTGCAGTGGCCGCTTCCGGCCACCGCAGCCTCGACCTGCTGGGCTCCAGTGATCCTTCCGCCTCAGCCTTCCGAGTAGCCGGAACTACAGGCGCGCGCTACCACGCCTGGCTAATTTTTTTGATTTATTGTAGAGATGAGGTTTCGCCTGCCCAGGCGGGTCTCGAACCCGCGGGCTCAGGGAACTAATTTTTAATGTTTCTTTTTTTGTCTGAATACCAAAATGTTAAACCAAATGTAATATAATTTGGTATAAAAAAATAAAGTCACCAAATTAACACTAATCAGCATTTTATTTCATGAGGACCACAGAGAGGTATTCTTGAGAACTTATAAATATGAGCATCCTCTGAGCATTACACTGGCAAAAATCTTCACATCATAAGTGAGGAGAATATAACAGTATGAATGAACAATTGCTGAAGGAGTTAGGAACTTGCAAAACTGTAATCAAGGTTTTCTGAAAGTCATCTCAGAGAGACAGTGTGGAATGGACACAAATTCAATTTAGCCATCTGAAATCTCATTACTTATGCTTACTCTGTTTGGAAAAAGCCCTTGGAAATAGGTGGTTTCAGTCATAAAAGCATAAGGAGAGTACTAGGTCATGAACAGTATTATATATGTCTACACCTGGCAGTTAGCTGATCTTGGCCAAGTAGACTTAAGCAGTGTGGCCTACTTGGCTAAATTATTTCTACCAAATGTGAACTTTCCTAAAGTTTCCTCAAGTAATATGTTGAGATTCTGGAACTTTTTAAAAACATGGTTTTTTTCCTGAGAGATGAAGTCACTCTCTGTGCTCCCAAAAATCTACCTGATAGTCAGATTTTGGACTGTGGTTAGTTCATCATGCATGTTCTGTCTGAGTTGCTGCCTGGCCTTCATTAGGTAACATTTAATCTCATTTTACTCACCTGAAATCTACATCAAAGCACAGGACATCCGCAGAAAAAAATGAGTGGCTGTCAAGTCTGTCTTCTAACTTCTCAGCTCTGCACCAGTTCTTCAACCTCAGATTCTTTTCCTCCCTTGGCAATGCATCTCTGTCGGTTTCAAAATCTTTTTTCAGGAAAGAATGCTTAAGTGGTTCCTGTCAAGGTGTAATGACTGAATACAATCTCACAATGCCATCTTCATGCTATTATACCATATCTTGGAATGAATGATATTGGAAGTTTAGGCATCGTCACTATGTACTTTGTAGAAGACACTTTTGAGTGTGCACCTCTGTTTACTCAGACTCATCTTCTGATACACGAGAGAGTGACATTTTTCTGTCCCCTTTGCAGTTGGAATTTTGTGATAAGTTCTGACAGTGGTCTATGGGTACAAGTGATGTTTGTCCCCTCTGAGTTAAAACATTTTTTTCTGGGGCAAGATCCCCCAGCACCCTTTGCTCCTTGTGAGCAACAGAGAAAGTTTCTTTTTTATTTATCTAATCAAATTGATAGTCCCTTCATCAGCGTAAGTCCCTGAGAGACTGCATGGAGCACAGTCTTCAGTGGGTTTTGTATATATGCCATTTTGTATCATTTTTTAATATGGATTACAATTAAGCAATTTATATTCATATATTATTTACTGCTGACAATTCCATTTATCTGTTATCACAGTATAATTTAAGCTGGTGCAATCTAGTAAAAATATAATGCAAGCCATATAGGTAATTATAAATTGTCTAGTAGCCACATTACAAAAGTAAAAACAACCAAATGAAATTAATTTTAGCAATATATTTTATTTAACCTAACATGTACAAAATATTATCATTTGAACATGTAATTAATATAAAGAATAACTATTGACATATCTTGCATTCTTTTTATACTCCATCTTTGAAACCAGAGGTGTGTTTCATCCTTTCAGGTCATCTCATTTAGAACAAGTCACATTTCAAATGCTCAAACTTTATATGTGGCTATTTGTGTGGCACTGTATTAGATAATGCAGACCTATACCATCCTTACTAAACATATACATTATATAGGTGTGAGTTTATAAATAAATTATAATTCTAGGTTGGGGTCATTTTTAGAAAATTAAAGATGGCTTTTTTCTTTTTTTAGAAATCATGCAAAGTAAGTTTTTTGGCCATAATGGAATGAAACTAGAAGTAAATAACAGAAAGATAGCTGTGAAGTCTCCAAATATTTTGAAATTAAACAACACATGCCTAAATTATCCATGAATCAAATAGAAAAATTTAAGAAAAATTAAAAAGTGTTTTGGATTGACTAGAAATGAAAATATAATGTTTAAATTTTTAGTATGCAGCTATAGGAATGCTTACTATGAAATTTATAGCATTAAATGTTTATATTATAATAAAAAAAGTCACATAATCTAAGCTTTTACCTTCAGAAACTAGAAAAAGAACAAATTAAATGCAACCGAAACCCAAAATAAGCAGCGAATGAAGATGATTCATATAAATAAATAAAATTGAAAGCACAAATAAGTTATTTAAAATCAATGAACAATTGATCAAATTAGTACACCTCCAGCCAGACTAAGGGATAAGTAAGAAGAAATAATTTACTATATTAGGATTGGAATAGAGGGTATCATGACAGATCCCACAGACATTGGTAGAATTAAAGTTAAAAAGAACAACCCAAAGTATAGACCCCGTAGATATTAACAGGTTTAAAGGAATAATATTCTTTTAAAAACCCTATGTTTCTATAAATTTACTTAGGGTAAAAACACCAATGCATTGAAAGGTACAAACTACCAAAACTCATTAATTGGAGGCCATTATTCTAAGTGAATTAACACAGAAACAGAAAACTGAATATCACGTATTCTTACTTATATGTGGGAGCTAACCACTGGGTACTTACAGACATAAAGATGGGAACAAAAGACATTGCAGACTCCTCAAGAGAGAAGGTAGAAAAGGGACAGAGGTTAATAAACTACATGTTGGGTTCCAACAGGAAACTTGTGAAGGCGATGAATATGTTTATTATCTTAATTGTGGCAATGGTATCATGTAATTCATTGAATTACACACATTAAACATATATAGGGATCTTAAATATATCAATTGTACCTTAACAAAGCTGTTTAAAACAATAGCTCCCTTCTCTTCCAGGTTTTCTAGGAGTTTTACAAATCTGAAATGAATGCTACGTTCTGTCAATTATTTTTCTGAATCACTTGAGATGATAATATGGGTTTTCTTCATTGACCAGTTTACATGGTAAATTATGTTGATTAATTTTTGAGTTCTACTCCAGCATTCCTAACATAAGCCCTACTTTTTATGATATATTACATTTTTATATAATTCTGTACTCAGTAGTTTAATTTTTTTTGAAAATTTTTATGTTTATATGAGAAATATTGTTCTCTACTTTTTTTTCTTGTAATGTCATTACCTGGTTTTGGTAATAGAATAATGGTGGTCTACTAATACTAGTTGAAAAGTTCTCTCTCCTATTTTCTAGAATGCCTTTGTGGAATTAGTTTGATATTTTTAAAGCTATTTTGTAGAATTCCCAAGAGTAAAGACCTGACCTATAAATGTTGGAAAAGTTTTAACTATGAATTCCATTTCTTTAATTGACATATAATTATTCTGTTAAAGTTTCCTTTTTTCATTTGTTATCTTTAACTTCTGGATATTTCTTTTTGCTTTGTATTTCTTCCCACCTATTTAAGTGCTGCAAGGCTGCCTTTGCTGTGCTAACCTATGGCTCTTCTGAAGGCTTCTTGAATTGCACAGCACACTATTAGGTGAATATATATGGAATATTTTGTTGGGTACATGAGGTAGAACAGGGTTAGGTAGTTTTATGCACTGGCCTGTTAGCTATTTATTCGGCAGGGAAGGCAACCAAGTGATAATGTCCAATTCATGCAGACACCTCCCAGGATATTGACTCTTCATCCATCTAGGCTTTAGAGGTTAAAAGAGGAGAGAAAATAGAAAAAGTCTCAAATACCTGAAACATTAGTTTCAACTGTTTAGTGTATACACGTATGTGTGTTAGTTCAGATTCCCTGAGAAGCAGACATTGAGATATACTTTAGGTACAGATAGTTTATTGGGTCAGTGTAGAGTGTGAAGAATACAGGGAGGGTAAGGCAGCAGATAGAGTGCTCCCTACTAAGTCAGTTGCCACTGTGAATCCCTGGTATTTGATCCTGAAAGGAGAGTATGGGAAATGGTGTTGAACATGAGAGACAATAGAACTGGGAATTTATATACCAACTTCTGAGAGGCATTGGTTTGTGTTGGGCTGCTCCCACAAGATATGAGTCCCCTGATGCTTCGGGCCAGCAACACATACAAGTTGCAGAAATGTGTACCTTCACATTTAGAACTCATTCAGACAGATGTAGGTGTAGGTCTGATGGATATGGGCGAGTCCCTGGCAGGTGCCCTCTGGTAGGACTTTTATTTCAATTTTGGAAGAAATCATAGATTACAGAGTCACAGTTGACTAACCTAGCCGAGGAATAGTGTTTCAGAGGAAAGATTTAATGCATTGTCACAAATTCAAGTTGAAGGGCGGAAAATTTTGAGTGTCACTGCTATTCTGCAAAGAGAAGGCTTAGACCTTACAGACAAACATGGCCTGAGATCATAATACTTGAAAAAAAAGAAAGGCAGGAGGCATCCCTGCAAGTAGGCAACTGCTTTTAACCACAAAGACATAAGGAGGACTGGCCGCTGCTTCTGGGTGTCATGGTGGAGTGGCTTCCTAATGGATGGCCCTATGCTCTGCAGAGGCGCCTCAGAGGTGATTGGACTCCAGAGACTGACTCACATTACGGATAGAACGTCTACTTGGCTGGATAGCCAGCCTGCTAATCTGCAAAGGACATTTTCTGTTTGACAAAGTTTACAGCTTCATTCTAATCAGAGCCATTTTTTCCCCTCTGAAGACTCTTTGATTAGATTAGTGTGACACCTCGACTTTAGAGACGGAGGGTTGGGGAACACCCCAGTCCTAGAACAACACATTCAGAAACTATCCTTCTGGTAGGGACCACTTTTTGTTCTGACAAAACTCATTCATTTTATGCTTAGTATTTTATATTAAAATATTGAAACCATAATAATTTATTTCCTTGCCTCCAGATTTTAAAGATATAAACTGTTTGCTAATGCTAGG
Organism: Tarsius wallacei; assembly: GCA_963574415.1. Classification (NCBI taxonomy): domain Eukaryota; kingdom Metazoa; phylum Chordata; class Mammalia; order Primates; family Tarsiidae; genus Tarsius; species Tarsius wallacei. Next base: position 18,032 of record CAUYQG010058525.1, on the reverse strand, counting down.
TCCCTATATAAGGTATATGAATATCTTTATATCATCAATCCAACAGAGGTGTACATCAATTTTTTCTTTATATGTGTCAGACCCAGAAATAAACAGAATTCTACTATCAGTTATTTATTTAGCACTCACTATTTGTAAACAAAAATGAAGACTTATAACTCAAACTTCAGAAGATGTTAAAGTCATTCATTCATATAATATTTATTGTGAATAATCTATGTGTCATTTATACAGCTAGGTTTTGGAGATTTCATGGTGAACAAGACAGAAATGAGCCCTTAGCTGGCAAAGAAGAGAGATGCCTGATAAAGAAGTTACAATACAATGTTCTACCTGTGGTGATAGGACAGCTACAATGTGTCTTGGGAGGTGAGAGTTTTTCTTTCTTTGCTGTTAACCATCCTATGGTCAGATCGGATGGGGATTTGTGTGTTATCACCTTGTAGGAAAAGGAGAAATAGCCTTCAGTATCCATAGCATGATGGATTAACATGAAACTAGAAGCTACATTTTATTTTTATTTATTTATTAATATAATATTTTTTTAATTGTGATATTGAGGGGTACAGTTAAGGGTTAGGTACACAAATATGTCTCGTTCAGGCACCCTTGTTGATAAAAAGTGTCCCCCCATCCCCAGACAGGTATTTACTGCCATTAATCCCTTCCCCTATCCACCCCCCCCCAATAGTTTCCCACCACTGTCAGTCATTTTCTTGTGGTAATACGTTGGATGATCAAGGTCTATTATGAGTGAGAACATGTGGTACTCAGTTTTTTGTTTCTGTGAGAGGTCACTCAGTATTATAGACTCTAGTTCCATCCAGGTTGCTGCGAAATTCATGATTTCGTTCTTTTTTATGGCTGCGAAGTATTCCATTGTGTATATGTACCACATTTTTTAAATCCAGTCCTCTTTTGATGGACAGCAAGTTTGCTTCGAGGTTCTTGCTATTGTGAACAATGAGAAGCTACATTTTAAAAGTCCAAGATTGTAGATTAGTTCTTGCATTGGCACTGGATTCTGTTTGCTCACGTGGCCAGAAACATCCCAAGAGGCTAGTTCCCCAGAAGCGGGGAGTTTTTCAGTAATTGAAACTCTGTGCCATGTTTCAGTGGAAACAGGTTCATAGAGAATAATGTGGGCATATATTTTAAAAGACAGTCGTGTCAGATGAATGTGGGAGTTGTACTTGTGGTGGAGTTGTACTGGTTGAGTCTATATTGTCTCTACACTGGAGAGTCAGGCTGGGCAGGTCTGATGGACATGTCCATCAGGAATCTGTTTGCACAAGAGTCTCCAAGATAAGAGCTTATTTCAAGGAAAGACAGTCCGGCACAACACAGTCAGAGGGCAGGAGCAGAGTGTTGTGAGCGCTGAGTGATGGATGACACTTGAGTTAGACTCCAGCTCAGCAATCAAAGAACGACTCTTGTCTTGGTCATGAGCAGAAAAACACTTAAAATAAAATATGGCAATACTATTCTACCAAAAATATGTAAGTAAGGGTAAGCCAATGCTGCCATATTAGAATTTAAAGAGGAAGAAGAAAATTTTTCCCATGAATCAGCTTGAGCATCATGGGAGCCTGATGCATTGTGGTGGTATTGAGGGGGAGGTGGTGGAAGTGGCAGCTACATTCAGTGGAATTCTTGCTTTAAATTTTTAAATTAATATATAATAGTTTTACATATTCTTTAGGATGCATGTGATATTTTGGTACATGTGTACAATGTGTAATGAAAAAGTCAGGGTAATTGGAATGTCCATCAACTCAAACATTTATCTTTTTTATTGGGAACATTATAATTCTTCTCTTCTAGCTATTTTTAAATATTCAATAAATTATTGTAACCTACAATTTCCCAACTGTACCATTGAATACTAGAACTCATTTCTTCCATCCAACTGTATTTTTATGCCTCTTAACCAACTTGTCTTTATCCTCCTCTCCCCCTCTTTCCTTCCCAGTCTCAAGTAACTACCATTCTAATCTCTACCTACACAAGATTCACTTTTTTTAGCTCCCACATATGAGTAAGAAAGTGCAATATTTGTTTTTCTGTGCCTGGTTTATTTCCCTTAACATAATGACCTCCAGTTCCATTCATGTCATTTGGTGGAATTCTTCAACATGTGCAGGAAGATGGCAGAAATTTCTTATCACTAGTGACTAAAGCTCGTAGAGTAGCTGTGTGTGTCAAATGTAGCAGCCACAATTGGTGGTAGGGAAATGAATGACAGTAGCAGTGATAGTGGGCAGAGAAGTGAGTTCCCTGGAGATCTGGCAATGTTGTTCCCAGGATGCTGATGGCCATGCCTATGGTAACATGGGAGACATCCCCCTGAGGACTCCTAAAAACCCTTGGCAACAGAGGAAAGGCTTTACAGGGAATGGAGTTTCTTCTATGAGTAGGAGGAAGCAGTAGCCAGTAACGTATGGGTGAGAACCCAATTCCTGTTTGTGCTCTCTAGGGGATAGATTCATAGGAATCTCAAGACAATGTTCCTCCTCCTCTCTCACCTCCTTTTAAAAAGTTATTATTACACTTTAGTATTAATATTTTCAACATACATGAAGCTTTTCTCTTGTTATCAACCCAGAGATGTAGGACGGTTTTTACTTCTATTCATTAGTGATGTCAAGATGGCAGCTTTGGAAATGTTAAAACTGAGTGACTCTTGCTTTGAAAGAAACTTTGTCATCCATATCTTGGTTTTTCTTGCTGTTTATATTCACGTTCCAGGGAGTGTCACAGCTTTGACTTAGTAGGAAATGATGATAGTTGTTAAGTCCCTTCAGAGAGTCAGAGAGTGTTGGGTAAAATTACGGATAAACCCATTTCTGTTTCCCTGTAATTACAATGCCATCATCTCTTCGGAGACGAAATCCCCTGGTGCTGCAGGGGAGATACCATGGAACCTTCACAGAATTTTCATTTCTCTCCATGGCTCTTCAATCCTGTAACACTCCATTGTCCTTTTGTCCTCTCCACCAGTGTTCATTATTCATTTTGCTATTTTCTGCCAGTCTCTTTTCCTACTCTTTATTGTTTATTTCCCACCCCCACTGTCAAGGATTCCAGCTAAATATTGCTCTTTCATCTTGAAATTGAGAAATTTATTATTGATCCCTTAATTATAGTGTATAACTCTATCATTTGAGTAACTTTGCTCAGGATAGTTCATAGAAGAGTAATATTAATGCCAATGCACTTTAGCCATCTCCATTAGAAAGTAAACAAAACACACACACACACACACACACACACACACACACACACACACACACACAGCTATTGAATTCAAGATGGACAAATGTGGGCCTCAAGAGGGGTGAGTATAGGGAAGGGTTAAAAAGAAGGCAAATCTGAATCCTTCTGACTGGTGACTAAACACTTGTAGTTGAAAGAGCTATGAGAATTCTTGCAACATCAAGGGACACAGAAATTTTCTAGGGAAAATATTAGTTCATTTAGCTTGACAATTATTAGCAATTTATTTCAGTAGTTCTGATTGTAATGGCAAGTAAAAATTTATGAAGTAAACAGCTCTTTCAAAGTCCTGGGAGTGAGCATGAGAATTTTTTTTGTTCTGCTGAGTGACTGATATTAGACATTCAAATCACTCTTTTTCACATTCATTATGTGGGGTTTGAATAGATTCATATAATCCTAACCTGCTGTGTTCTTCACTTGCTAATCTATTCTAACACCAGTGGAATATTAATGACTATGGAGCCATAACACTTTCCATAACCTCTCTATTTGTGCTGTGGCAAAATAAAGTACAGTCTGTATTTAATTACCCAGGACTGGACTTCAGCAAGAAAGAATTCCATTTTGTAAAATAACAAACTTTGGGGGTAATTACATGCATAACCAATGCATATTTTGCTCATTCAATGGTAATCTTTAGAGAAGTAATTTTTCCTTTTCCTTGTTTAAAGGAATGGCACACTTTTAAGGTCACTGTTCTTTTAGCCTTAATTAACAGCAAGATAAAATAAATTGAACCTTGAAACTTTTTTTTGTTTTAAGATCACCTTTTTTGCATTTAGTATTAAGGTCAAAAATTTTGAGGCTAAAGCAAGGTTTTTCCTGGATATATATATTTTTGGCTTACTTCTCTAGATAACATTGACATTCTGGTAGAAGGTACTGCATTTTATTTTTGACCCCCCAAATATTATAAATATGTTTTATTGTCCAGGACTGAGAACAAAATAAAGACTCAAGATGACAAAGGACAACTTCTCCTTGACCTTAGAATACACCTCTACAGTGATAAGATAACCGCTAGCTGCTTCCTTATGGGCATTTATATGGTAAAGAAAATAAAAATAGCAAAACTGTCCCTCTGGCTCTCAGGTGTTGGTGTAATCTGATGTGGCTGATTTTTCCTCTAAACTACGACATTAGTTTTAGCTGTAGCCCTCTGGGTCCATTACTAGAGCATTAATCCCAGACTCTTTCTTCTATTCGTTTTCATAATTTTTCATTCCTCCTTTCTCTAACTTCTCTCAAAATGAAGTATACACACAGGATTTCTCTGAAGTCAGAGGAGAGCTTTGAAAATAATGCCTTTTTAGTATGATTTTCTTTGAGTTTCCTTTGTAGACAGATCCACTCGAGTGTTCCAGCTGAGGAATTTTGTAAGACCCAAAGCTTGCGAACCCTGGGAGGAAGGTGGGGGGGCAGGAGAAGGAGGCCGACCAGGGAGTTAGAAGAAGAGCAAGTCTGACCTCCTTCTAGCTTCCTAGGATTGGCATTTGGAAGGTAGGATGAAGGGAAAATAACCAGGAATTCCCAATTTTACCAAATCGGGAAAATAAAAATTTTGGCATCTCCTTCCCTGTCTACCCCACCTGTCCTCAACCCTGCATCAGTCTAAACAGCCTTGCTTTTATCTGTTCTGTGTCTATGGCTTGTAGGAAATGTTTTGTTTGAAGAAAATGTTCTGCATCTACAAACAAAAAATTTGAAAACACTAAAGAGGCCTAAAATGCATCACTTTAGAAGAAGAGTGTGCAACTCAGAAATGATAGAGGGTATGCTGGGTGTCACAGAGTTAAGAGGAAGATGCGCCGCGAGTGGATATAGGCTCTCTTGGGTCCTATATTCATATGCCAGTTGCACACTTGCCCATCTCAACCTCAAGGTCGGCGTAGGAGATAGCTATCCTCAAGGTCAGTGTAGGAGATAGCTGAAAATAGCTATATTCACAATCAGAAGACAGACAGTTGTTTTTATTATTTCTTACCTTTGCATAGAGTGTACAACTTGTCAAGAATGAGTGGTAGAAAACACAAGACTTGGTATTGTCGACTCTTGACCAGTTGTTTAGTTTCAAGGCTTGCTGATTACTATAAAATTAAATCCAGCCCTCACCCTCCTCTAACTCTGAACCCTGTTCAAGAAGGCAATCTATGTTCGCAGCTGGCTACATTTTCCTCCCATTTCCACCTTCCACAGTGTTAAGCAAGAAACACAAAACACATGGATGCACATGAATAATTCAAGTCCCCAAGAGAAGGCCATTCGATACTGACCCAACACAAACCTTTCCCATCAATCTGCATTTTTTAAACTAACCCTGGGAAAATCAACCTTCTTCAGACGTGAGAATACAAGACAGTTCTGATTTGCAAGCCTAAGAGGCCCTCAAATAGGAAAATCAATTCAAACCCAAAGTGACATTTCAGTTTTATTAAGTCAGCGTTGTCTGGCCTGCATTATTTAATAGGGTGTATCTATTATGACCTCTGAAGAGTTAAATCTCATGAACAGTGGGACAGAATGCTATCTATTATAATATCAATTTTAATGATTTGAAACACAGAATTCATTATTCTGCTCAAAGTCGGCTCTGAGATGGTTTTCATTTCAGCTCATCTATCAGAAGGGAGTGTGCCTCCGAAGATTTTATTGACCTCATTTTGGTCTTGTGAACCATCTGTCTAAGCATTTAGAATTGACATCCCAAAAGAACGATACTTGGGTGCATTCTGACCAGCCTTGGTTTCCAGGTAGAAGGTGACATCCTCAAATATGCAAGGAGGAGGTATCTGAAGATAATAAACAAAAAGCCTCAGTGAAAACGTGAACTGTCTTAAACAAAGACCACTTTTGTAGACTGTAAGGATCAGGGCACTTCAGGAAACACAGGTGTGAAAGTTGTTTGCTTGAGAGCCCTGGTTTTGCATTTACCACCTCGCTAAACCTCTTTGGCATTAAATGCAAGGTCACTGTAGTAACAGGAAGAATTCAAAATTCAAATTCAGTTTTGTCATTCAACTTACATGTACCAATTTGAAGGCTACTTTTCTCTCCCAAAATGTATTAGTTGCTTTGATTGGATAATCTAAAAATACAATTTATTTAGATGTAAGAGAGACAGCGCTATTTCCTTCACTTATTAAGTGTCTATAAGAGAAGACAGAACTTCTGTATTTTAAAACTGAATTGGGATACCTAAGAACAAGTTAGATTAGCATTTGACAAACTATGACCCACAGGCCAAATCCAGTCCACCTCCTGTTTTTGTAAATAAAGTTTTCTTGTGTGCTATTACTGACATATGCGGTGGCATATGAGCAATTGACCCGACTCCTATTGGTATGTTGCCAGTTTTTGGAGCGTTTCTTGATGTGAGCAGGTCATTAAATAAACATCTCTGCTACCATGTCATTGTGAAGAAACTGATTTTGACCAGGTAGTATTTTCCTCAAGTGGTACTCACTCTGGCAGGTTATGCTTTTAGATACTTTTAATTTTACTGAGAAAATACCTTAGAAAAAAAATGAAACCTTAGCTAATTTTTTTTTGAGGCTTGTGTTATTGAGTTGTGGCTACATCTTTCTAGCTTGACTGTTCTTTTCTAGACCTTATCCTCACTCATATATCAAAGAATTTGGCACCTCACTCAACATCTGCCTTTCTCCCCCAGTCCCTAACATGATTCTAGGTTATTTTTATTTCTAAGTGGATAATTCCACATAATGGGCTCTCATTTCTTTGATCTGTGCCTCTATGACATCTTGGTTGTTATCCACAGCAGCTTCACCTCTGTAGCTAGATTCAATGAACCTGCGATCTGCCCACAACCCCCGCTCTGGCTCCAGGTGTCTTCCTCAAGCTTCTCCACTGCAGCCATTTTTCAGCCCCACTAGGGCTCTCAGTTCTTGGATACTTCTACTTTCTCTCAGTTTTTGGATTTCTTATTTCTTCATTTATTCTTCATCCAGCTTATTTTAAAAAATCTATTCTTCAACCCTTTTAACATAAGGCAATTTATTAAATTTCTTTGATTTTAAAGTCCTGCTAAACTTTGATTTGTCAGTAATGTTCATATAATAACTTATTCAGTTGGCACATTCCACAGTAGCAGGGCATGACTAAAGAAATTATTTTAAAAAATTTATTATTTTAGAAATGCCCCCTTTAGACACTTTTCAAAAGAAGAGATACAAGCAGTCAACAGATACATGAAAAAATGCTTAGCCTCACTAATCATCAGAGGTATGCAAATCAAAACTACAATGAGATACCACCTTCCTCCAGTACAAATGACCATCATTAATAAATAAGACACAGCAGATGCTTCTGTACTGTTAGTGGGAGTGCAAATTAGTTCAACCTCTATGGAAAGGAATGTGATGATTCCTAAAAGAACTAAAAATTTACCTTCCATGTGATCCAGCAATCCCTCTCCTGGGAATATACCCAGAGGAGCATAGATCGTTCTTCACAAAAGACACCTGAACATGCATGTTCATAGCAGCACTATTCTCAATAGCAAAAACATGGAACAAACCCTACTGTCCATCTAAAGTAGACTGGATAAAGAAAATGTGGTACATATACATGATGGACTATTACACAGCCTACAGAAGAGCAAAATCATGGACTTTGCAGCAAATTGGATGGAGTTGGAGACCATGATACTTAGTGATCTATCACAGAAACAAATAACTGAGTATCACATGTTCTCACTCATAAGTGAGCTCTGAACACTAGTCACGTTAGCACCAGGGAGGGATTGGCAGTCACTGGGCAATGCCAGGGGAGAAAGGGGGGTAGGGAATGTGGCAACATAAAGAGTACCTGGTCCCAAACCAGGGGAAGGAAGTGAGGGCCAGTTGGAGGCACAAACTTCACCTGCCTGCAGCTTACTTGTGTAGATAATCCTTACTTGTACCCCCACATCTCTATAATAAAATAAAAGTATATACACAATAATAACTAATTTACTCTTCTTGCTTTATCTAGAGGTGCTAGCTACATTCTGAACATTTCAAAAGCTATCCAGATAAAGTTGGTAATATTAAAATTTCTGTAAATTTTTTCAGGTAAAATCTGGCTTGTATAATTACTATTTTTTCCAGAAATAATCATAGAAATTGAATTGATCTTTTGGTGTTAAAAATACAAATCACATGACCCAAGTCATGAAGAAAAATTAAAATAGGATTCCTCCTAATCCCTTGAGTATGTTTATGCATATTATCAGACCATTCTGCTAGTCATATAACAGTAATGTATAATTCGACATAACTATAAGGAATAACAATTCATATTTTAAAGAAATAAATCAGATCAAATTCCATGCCTCTTAAGTTGGTAAACAAATAAAAAAAGTATATGTGTACACACACACACACACACACACACACACACACATGCACGCACACACACAAATAGAGAGTGAGAGAGACAGAGAAATTAAATCATTGGCACCTAACACTCAACTGTATGAATAGCAGTTTTAATTTAGAACAATTATCTGTCATTAATTTATCATTTTTATTAACACAGTAATTTTATGTTCTTATAAATTAAAATAGTGTCTCTGTTACAAAACACAAAAAGTATCTTCTTTTATATAACAATTTTTCCTCTTAGTCTATTTCATATAGTATATAAACTTATTTAAAAATAATGTTTTGACTTCATTCTTCATTTTTTTCCATCCATCTCCCATCTCAATAAACTTTTTAGAACTAAGGGAGACTAACTTTAAGAATAGTTAGATGAAAGAGCATTTTTGATTTACATTTGAATTGTTTTATGTCAAAGAAGGAAACATTGAGATTAATTCTGGTAATAAAGGATTAGGTAACTTAGATCAACCATCCTACTGAGGGCGAGTAGAAAAGCTACATCATGCTTTAAAAATGAATGTTTGTTTGAAGGAATTGATGAACACTGACAAACATTGACAGTGAGGACCAGCATCTAGAGAAAGTCAGAAGCCCATGTAACTGACCAGTGTTTGGGATCCCTTTCCCAGTGTTTGAGATCCCTTTCTCCTGGCTGGGAAAGTGGGTAAGGTAAAAAGATTTAATAAGATTAATCATTGAGTTTAGCACGTTTGCTAATTGTAAGGTCAGTATAGAAATTACATTCTATATTATAACTACAAAAAAATGAAAAAACATTATTATGTATGTATCAAAAGATTAACTACCCTGAAATAAATTTCACACATTGTAGTCAAGATCTCTACACAGAAAACTGCAAAATATTTTTTAGAAAAATTAAGGAGTGATAAACTGGAAATTGCCAGGTCCTAATAGTCTGTAAAATGATTCTTGATTATTGATTCTAGATCAATGCAATCCCACTCAAAATCTTATGAGGTTTTATTTGGTTTTGCTTTTCAGTGGTGCTTAATAAGCCAATTCTTATATGGTCAAAGCACACTTGAAAAAAAACAAGCAGGAGGATTTGTTCTACCATAGATCAAAGATTATTAACCATACATAGTAAATAAAACATTGAGATACAGGTGCAAGGATGGGTGGATAGACAATTAAGCCAATGATATGTAGAAGAAATCTCAGGAACAAATCCAAATGTATATGGACAAATGATTCATGATAAAGTAGCACCTTAGGATAGTGAAGAAAGAGTGGTCTTTTCAATAAATGCTGTCAAGGTAATTGGGTATCTATATGGAAAGAAATGAAAATTGATTTCTATTTCAGGAGACATACAACAATTAATTTCATGTGGATTGTAGACAACATCCAAATGGTCAGCAAATGTGTGAAGTTTCTCAACCTCATGTGTTCTCAGGAAGATGCATATTAAATGCATAGGACATCACTACAGAGCCATCTGAATGGTATGCATGCAAAAGATAGGTGGCACCAAGTACTGGAAAGGTTGTAGAGCAAGTAGAACTGTCATGCATTGTTGATAGGAGTTAAGTTGGTATAACCATTTTGGAAAATGTCTTGGCAGCATTTGTTAAAGTAAAAATAGCTAAATCTTATGATCCGGCAATTCTACTCTTATGTATTCACCCAGAACAAACATACATACCCAGCAACACAAGAGAAACATACAGAATGCATGTTGAAACATTACTGTAAAAGCATAATTTGCAAATAAATCCAATGTTTATCAACAGTAGAGTGGTAAATCTGGTGTATGTATACATACAGCATATATACATACCATGTAATGCTACAGAGAAATGAAAATGAACAAAATATAGCATCATACGACATGGAAAAATATCACAAATATATTTTTAATTAAATAATTTAGGTACAAAAGGTTATATACAATACAAGCATGTTTATATAAAGTTCACAAATCAGGCAATAGCATGCTTTGGACAGCAAACTATAAAGAAACACAAGTAAATGTTAATTTAGAAAAGTAAATATATTGGTTACCTTTGGAGGGCAAGGAGGGACTGTTTATTGGGAGTGGATATATGGAGGCTTCTGTGGTGCTGGTAACATTCTATTTATTTTCTAATCTGAATGGTGGTATTAGAAATCATTGATCTGAGTGTTTCTTTGTATATTGTTTCACCACAGTGAAAGCATAACAAATAAGTAAAGAAAGAAATATTGATGTTTTGTGTTGTCACTTTTTCACATAAGTAAACAAATGCCCTATTCAAGAACAGGTCATTTCCTTTTTCTTCAAGTAATGGTAACTTATTGTTTGAATTAAATCCTTGAACAGATAATTATTTATCTGTTCTGAAAATGGAAGAACTGATTTTTACATTTCTACTTTAGACTTTTATAATTTCACTATATATTAAATCAAATTTTGATCTTTTATTGGGAACTCATCAACAAAATGTATTTTTCATTGATAATATAAACCAAGCTCTCCATTTGCTGATTCTCAATTTATCTATGATCGCATTTTTTCATTGAAAAGCATTTCTCCATAAGCAATGCTGAAACCCAGAGCATGGTAGATTTCATTAACAATAGTGTGAGGTTCATGTTTGGGACCAATATTTGTGCACGGTATACAGAGAAACAAATTATTTTTCTTCTCCCTTTTTGGTAAAAGTATAACAAAAATTTCTCCACACCAGTTCTAGTGCCTATGTTTTGGAAGAGTTTAAAGTACACCCTCCACATTAACTTGAATTTTCTGAGGACTGAGTAAGAAGGAAAGATTATAGCAGTGGTTGACACAGAGACGATAAACTGGTCTAGAATCTCTGTGTTAGTAACTGAGCTATAGATGGAACTCAGCCTTGTGACCTGTAACTAACTTTAGCTACTTACACACTTTTACCCGAAGATTCACAGTCTGTCAAGAATGTAGGCTTTCAGTTTGAGGAGTATATGAATGAGCTTCGGAGCCATGTCACCTTCTTCACTGTTTGACCTTGGATGAATCACTTGTCTTCTCTGAAGTCTGATGACTGCATTTGTACAATTGACAAAATTTCATCCACCTCTCAAAGTTTGCATGTGGATGTGGCATGCAGCAAGGTAACTCAATAAATGAAAAGGTATTATCCACACTAATATGTTCAAACCATTAATTTTATTGTCAAGGGACCAACACCCACGGAGGAGAGGAAACTTGTTCAAGATCACATAACAGACTTGGAAAAAAGCCTAAGTCTTCTGACCCCCAGCTAGTTGTTCTTTCCACGAACTTCTTTGCTTCTCAGGTTGTAATCAGTCCCGGTCCAACAACTTAAAATAGAGAGAATGAAAGAAAAACAGCTACATTGCAGCCCACTTTTCTAAAATTTCCAGGCTAATTTTATAGATTTAATTGGATTGGCATGGACAAGATTTGTCTTAATAAGAGGGTGAATTCATTAGGTTGTAAAGTACAGCCCCAAGCTGGAGACAGCATGTGACAAATTACAGAAATAACAAGGCTCCGAATGGTCGAACAAGTGCACCTGCAGCCGTCCCACCTGGGGCTGTAATTTCATTACCCTCATAAACCAAGGCAAGGTCAGGCTTAGTCAGACTTCGATTAAGAGGCCCCCAAGGAGAGCCCAGGTGCAAAAGGAACTAGCGTAGATGCAATGAGAGATACGTGAGAACTTCTCTTTCCTGTCCCGAAGCGGGTTTTGTTGGGAGAGCTAAATGACGAGGTTAGTGAACTAGGTGCAAGGAGGTGTCACACAGAGCAGTGCGCCAAAGCCAGAAAACCTGGGTTAGATTTGTCTTCGACTTTTCTTAGGAGTGGGAGTCAGAGGAGGTTTTCATAAACCACATGCAAACATAACCTTGCAAGTTTGTTCAGGTGCAGCTGCTCCTCTTAGGGGGCAGGAAGAATAAATCTGTCCCTTTATTTGCTGGTAAGTGGCCTGTCTTCTGTGAGCTGGTGCCAGTTGGACGAGACTGAAGCCAATGTTCTTGAGTCTTGGGAATGGCATATAAAGCCGTTGACCTGGCCACATTTCAGGTCTCCCAATTAGATCTGCTTTTCTAAGTGGCTCCTGCAGTTTCAAATTTTCCTTCTCAGAGCTGACCATGTGAAACAATCTCTGGTTGTGGAAAACCTCTTCCAACACCACTTGGCAAGATGTACTGGGTTAGATTTGGAGCAGAGGTGGCATAAAATAGTTGATGCCATGCTTCCAAAATATATTCTGTATAAGGTAGTTTTAGGGGCTTCTTGAGAGACAGTGTGGTTAATGCAGTCATGGCTGATTTGGAGATGAAATGTTCTGTGGCCTCTAGGCTATATATATATCCTAGAAAAACCTTAGTTTTCCATTATGTTAAAAAATTACAGTGGGCATTTAGTGGAAATGAACAGAGGTACTTCTTGACTGAGAAACAGAACCCAAATACTAAGTTGGAATATGCCATGATCTTTTTTTTTTTAATTTTTAATTTTAAAGATGTGGTGTACAATTCAGGGTTAGGTATACAAATGTTCATTATGAAGGTATGCCATGATCTTATTATGTCTTTCTAATCATTTGCATAGTCCCTGGTACCCAAGGTCTAGAATATTTTAAGCAGTTTTATTCATTCACTATAATGGGTAACTTGTAAACCTAAGGCTAAAATGTGGCTTGATCAAGGCACACTGATGGGTGAAGTGATCCCTGGGGATTCCTGGAATTGAAAGGAGGTAGACCAGATGGAGGAGTCACCAGAAGTAAGCACAGATTGGAAAATCAAGAAGATTTATAAAAACTCTATGAAAGAATCATCAAGAGCTGAAGCTGGGAACATTAAGTTTTATCTTCAAGCAGAGAAACCAAGTTTATGACAGAGAATGAGAAGAAGAAAATCTAAGGGAGTGAGAAACTATGTAGATATTAAAATGAGATAGGAGAGAGAGATAGTAGACACACACCAGAGTCCTGAGATGCTCACCCTTTGTTGGAGCCAAAGTTCTTGTCCCTTTATTTTAATCCATTTTATTTTATTTTATTTTATTTTTTTGAGTTGGAGTCTCACTCTGTCGCCCAGACTGGAGGGCAGTGGCCGTTCCCGGCCACCGCAGCCTCGACCTGCTGGGCTCCGGCGATCCTTCTGCCTCAGCCTTCTAAGTAGCTGGAACTACAGGCGCGCGCTACCACACCTGGCTAATTTTTTGATTTATTGTAGAGATGAGGTCTCATTTGCCCAGGTGGGTCTTGAACCCACGGGCTCAGGCAATCCACTCACCTCAGCCTCCCAAAGGCGTGGGATTACAGGCTGAGCCACCGAGCCCGGCTATTTTGTTTTTTGTTTTAGTTGGCACCATGTACATGAATATGCCCACTTTGAGCTCTTTATTAACTTCCCTGTAATCTGTTTGAATTTGCTTGTTTTGCTTAGAATTACCCAGACAAATGATTCCATAGTATACCTTGAGGCTCGGGTACTGGTTGACTTGGCAAGGTCCAAAGTCTATTTTTTTAAACCTCAATTATCTAGCTGATTTATGCCCACAAATGCAACTGCAAATTTTCGCTAGGGCAGAATATTATAAAAGCAATATGAAATATGGTTTTTAAAAGGGCATCACTGTGCCAGATACCTTTTGAGCCCATAGCTTGACAACATTAAATCCTCCATAAACCTTATTAATGATGGTTCTTTCTGTACTGGTGTTGACTTAATGGGGGGAAACAATTGGTTCAACTTCCTTCAGATGAATAAATGTCCTCTAAATATCCAGCAAGCAGGTGCCAGATTCTGCTTGTTAAGCAAATACTCCCTCTTCCAAATAAAAGCCTAATGAAGAAACTTAGTGAATTATTTTCCTTCCTCCTTTCTTGGTCTTCTTCATTTTCCTCCATCTTCCTCTTCCTCCTTCTTCCTCCTCCTCCTCCTCCTTCTCCTCCTTCTCCTCCTTCTCTCTCTCTCATAGCAAACTGATACTAATTTGGCCAAGAGTTTGAGAGGGAAAGAATTTATTGATCCCAAGAGGAACCTGAAAAATCCATCTCTCTGTCACCCGGCCAATTTGAGGTACTGTGACACCTAGAATGATAGTATAAAGTCAACTGGAAATCTACCAGAGATTAGCCTCAATCCTGAATTATACTCCTGAGTCCATAGAAAACATTCATATTATAAGTATCTGGGAGAGTTTCTGGAGAAATAGGTGAGGCTTCCAAAAGAGCAATCGCTTTGAGAAAGCCCTCCGTTAGAAGAAGAGGGGTTGCAGGCAGATTGCTGTAGTTGGGGTGATCTGGGTGGGACAACTGGAGTTTGACCCTCTGGATCTGAGCTATGGAAGAAGCTGGGGGACTGAATGGGAATCTTGGTCCTCTGAGCACTTAGGTAGTAGGAGCAAGGTGAGAACTTGCCAAGATCTTGAGGTGAGTGTACTGAATTTCAGGGAGGTGTGGGAACTGCTATTTGCTTAGTGGGAGGAACATGAATGTTGTCAACCTTATGTAAACCTTTGAAGTAAGACAGGTCTCTATTGCCAGCTAAGTGATAATGCACAAGACTTTTATTGTCTGAGTCTATTTTTCTCATTTAAAAAGGGAAACCAATACCTGCCCCACAGGATTGTATAAGACTTAGGTAAATTAACAAATGTGAAATGGTTAGGCTTGGCGTCTGGTACTATCTGCTAAGCAGAATCAGTGGTTACAGGAAGAGGATACTTCCCAGTCTCTCATTTACACATTTATGTAATATTTTATTACATCCTTGCAAGCAGATGCAGAAAAAATTTGCATGTTTTCAGGCTTCAAGATTCCATAAGTATCTATATTTTCTTTTTAATTTAACAGTTTGACAGGATCATGCTATGCAAATAAATAAAAAGCAAAGATCTGCTTTTTCTCCTCACCTCTAGAGTTACTATGAACATTTTCTTGTATAAACAAATAGTCCCTAAGCCCATAACTTTTAATGACAGCATAAGAATTTCTTTGAATTAACATCAAAAGATTAAAAAGATAATCAAGTTTCAAGTCATTCTTATGAAATTGATTAATTATAAACACAGTATTGAAACCCCGCAATAAGTACCTAAACAAAAACAAAAATTTAATGTATGACCTTAAACTCGTAATTTCACAAAAAATAAAAACCAGAAGTAATAAATAGTATTACATTAGTGAAGGCACACTTTATTACATGAGTGCCTCTGTGTGTGTGTGTGTGTGTGTGTGTGTGTGTGTGTGTGGAAAAGAAGAGGAAAGCTATGATTTGAGTGTCCTGTCATTGGCAAGAAGCCAGGTCTGGCAGCTTCAAATTCCAGGTCTGCTTTGATATCTTAATTGTACATCAGGGACCCTTTAAGAGAGCCAGAAAAAGCCAAGTCATTCAAAACACAGCCTGGGGGTGAGGTGTCAGACTGCTGGAGTTTCTATTCTGAATTCAGCACTAACAAGGCTAGTTTAGGCTTTTCCTGTTATTAACTTTTTTACGTCTTAGTTTCCTTTTCTGTAAAATGGGGATAATAATAGTATTTGCCTGTAACAATATTATGATGATTTAATGAGTTAACTAAGGTAGAGTTCTTAGAACAGTGCCTGGTGTGTGCTAAATTTATAATAAATGTTGCCAATTATTATTATTTAAGAATCTGATTCAAAGTATGAAAACTCAGTCCACAAAAGCACAATATTTATGCACACCAAATTTTGCATATAATGTCCCAAACAATGCATGCACGAATCTGACAGTAGATGTGTCTCTTGTCTTGCCAGGAGACAGAATAAAATAAGACTGTGCAAGAAACTGTCAGGCTGCGGATATAGCTGCCATGAGGCAGGGCTGAAAAGCAACTGTACAGTGGTTTTGATTATGTTGGTGTCTTCTCTGTGGATCAATGACTTTGAAGAGAAAATAATGTCTTCCATCTCTTTTTGTTGTTTATAGCATCAAAAACAATATGAATTTTCTGTGAGAGACAAGTACTAGAAAATTCTAAGAGAAGTAATGGTGGTACCTAACATTCCTATCAGACAATGCAAAAGTATGGTTCAATTTTACACTACTCACCAGTTTGCTCATAATGATACTGGTTCACTCACACTTAAAGTTTTTACCAATTTTAAAAATTTTATCCAGTTGTAATACTTCTTTTATTACTAATAGCATAAGCCAATTCGAAAGATGAAAAATGTAAGCATAAAAATTATAAGAATAACTGTTGTTGATAAGTAAGCTATGGTGTTAACTTGACTCCAACTGCTTCCTAGAGAGAGATTACTTTTCTTAATTCTTTTGAAATAGCTCCTGTCCTATTAAAGCATAATAAGGACCTCCCTTAGTTACCTCTTGAATGAGAAGGCAAATGACTCTGAGGTGCTATGAGATCTGCAGTTACCTCTTCTGGCCCCAGGAGGTGTAAACTCGTCATTGCAACTGAATCAAATCTGAAAACATTACTGAGCACTGCGATGAGCCTGGCATGAAATGGACTTATTAACTGCTTTCAGGATGCTCATAATCTGATTAAAAATCATAGAAGAAGGCATTTACCTAAACAGGGAGCTAAAATTTCCAGAAGATACTTGTGGCTGAAAGATTGCCGTTTTGAAACTTAATAGGGAATGGTTTCATTGAGAGAAAGAAGATACCCCAAACCTAGTTTGAACCAAAGAAAATGTAATGGAAGTATGAGGTTGTCTTGTGGTAGAGCTTTCTGTTAGGTGTGTCAATGTCTGCCTCTCTCTAGGGTATCTCTGCCTTTTTCTTTTAAAAAATTAAAAAAAAATATGTGCGGTACAATTTAGGGTTAGGTATACAAATGTTCATTATGCAGGTACCCTTGTTGATGAAGTGTGCCCACTTCCCCTGGCAATTTTCCACTACTGCCAAATCCCTTTCTTATAGTACTACGATAGTTGTTCAAGCTCTGCTTATGAGTGAGAACATGGGATAATTGGTTCTTTGTTTGTGTGATAAATCACTCAGTATTATAGCCTCTAAGTCCATCCAAGTTGCTGCAAAGTTCATAATTTTGTCCTTCTTTATGGCTGCGTAATATTACGTTGTTTTATTCCAGTCCTTTTTCAATAGGCAGCACAGTTGGTTCCATGTTTTTGCTATTGTGAATGATGTTGCAATAAACATGCATGTGCAAGTATCTTGCTCATAGAGTGATTTGAGTTCCTCCAGGTATATTCTTTTTTTTTTTTTTTTTTATTCTTTTTTTTTTTTTTTATAACCTTTTTTATTTTATTTTTATTTTTATTTTTTTTTATTGTGATATTAAGGGGTACATTTAAGGGTTAGGTACACAAATATGTCTCATTCAGGCACCCTTGTTTGTAAGAAATGTCCCCCCATCCCCAGACAGGTATTTACTGCCATTAATTGCTTCCCCTA